>VUQS01009697.1:6093-40411 GCA_015108495.1 Heterochromis multidens
TTTTTCCTAAAAAAAAAAAAAAAAAAAAAAGCACTTCTCATACACGCAGAATACATTTAGGATAAAATCTTAATTTAACTGCATGATCTGATCTGATCTACCTTTTTAAAAAAAAAAAAAAAAACTGTGTTGACAATGTTTAAGTTTAAAGTGTTTTGTCGCATGTTATACTATGTGACTATGGTAGCTCTCAAGGCATGCAGCTCAGATATTTCTGCTCCTAAACTTCACTGTTTTCCATGCTCACCTTGCTCTCTGCTGGCAGTAAGATTATCACCATCCTAAGGTGAGAAAAAAAAAAAGAGGAGTGAGTTTCGCTCACCAGCCTTTCTAGATTGTCTAGATTCCAGGCTCAGTGAGATCTGGGTTTGTGGTGTAATTACATGTCAAAGCTCCGCTGTGCTGATCAGAAAGGAAGGAGGTGCAAAAAGGCGGGGGGGACAACTGTTGATGGAAAATCTTATCAAACCAGTCCAACAACTTTGGCTTTCTCAACAGCTGGAGGCAGTTTTTGGAGATTGCAGTGGTGCCTGTTGAACATTGTGTGCTGTTTCTACTTTTGTGACTTGATGTTAGAGAGTCATTTCCTCTGTTTTTCTTTTTGTTTTAATAACAGGTTTCTTTAGTGAATGGCACTGCAAAGGCTCCTTTTCTTGGGTGAGTGGCAGCTAGCAAAAACCAGCAGATTTTCACAGATCTGTATGACTAATTAAAATTATATTTGAATATAACCGTATACCACTTTGTTCATTTTCTTCCCGCAGAGGAGGGAACCCCTTTGCCACGGTCAAGCTGAAGCCCACTGTCACAAATGATAGATCTGCGCCACTCATCTAACTCAAAGCTTATGGGTTTTTGTTTTTTTTTTTCACCGCTGTTATGCCTTCAGGGGACTCATGTTACATGTACTGGAATCATCCAACAAGAGATCCCCCCCCGTGACACACTGAATATCTCCCCAACCTGACATCTCACCAGCCTGCATGCTAGTTTATCTCAGTACCAGTCTGCTGTATTAAAGAAATCCAGTGTGTGTTTTAACATCAGCAACCACATAATAACCCACATTTGGAGACGCAGGAATTGTGAAAAATTGTGGACAAAGAAAGTGTTTGGTGTATTCATCTGGTTTGAGTTTGTGTAATAAGTAATAATTAACTACAAAATGAACATTTAGACTTTGTCTAATCCCCATCATGTCAGTAAAAGTTGCAGTTAAATTGGCAAACATATTGCATTTCCTGTGGCTGCTTTGCAGTGAAAGCGCCATGTGTTCTGGAGTGGCAGTAGGAAGTGTTTAGTTTACATTGTTTACCAGGAACTTAATATGACTCCGACACTGAGCGGAGACAGAAAACTATAAACAGTGAAGCTGTTATCAAAGAAGTCAGATTGCACTGAATGACAAACATGCAGTCAGAATCCACCATGACAATGTTCTCTATCACTAACCATAAAAAGTATGCATACATATACAGCTACTCCAAATAAATAGGTTGAATTACCGTAGTTTCATAGTTTTTAAAAAGAAAATTAGGTGGATTTCATAAAAAAATAAGAATCTGAACTTTGTCTTTGCCTTTTTGTAGAGTATCAAAAGGAACAGTGCCGCCTTTTTCAATCTAACTGACAACAGAACTAAAAGGCAAAGTGTCCTTTATATTCCAGTTTGCCAAATTCATTTAATACTCTTCTACTTACTCCAGGCATTTTGTGTACTAACAATTACAAAACATTAGGAGCTCTGTTTGACTTTTTTCTGCTATGTATTTGAATATTCAAATTACCTTCATTCTTCTTATATGAGGCAGAGGTAAAATTATTGGAGCTTATACGTAGTAACCAAGACCTTACTGATATGCTAATAGGCAGATGAAGCCTGTGTTTTCATTTTGAGGTGAACCTGTCCCTTTACGACTTTGTAAGACACTCAGACAGAAGAAAAATGATGAGATCCAGATGTAAACGATTGCTACCTGATACTGATGAAACAGACGAGCATACAGGTTGTCTTCCTGACTTGCCAAAATATCTATATTCTTTTTTTTTATTATGGTTATTTTTTGTCTTTTTTAAAGTGGTATTAGGTTGTGAGAATGAAGGGAGAGTGATGTGTTGGGAAAAGGGTTTGTCAGTAGAGTGAAGGCTACAACAGTAGGTCACTGTTTTGAATGAGAAGGGTATTTATATACAATAAGTTTGTATGAAATATTTAAATAAATCTGTAAACAATAGTCAGACACAGCAACCGCTGTGCTCAGTCCGAGCCATGGACACCACCCCTTTTTAGATTTGACTGCTTGTTTGCATATTAAATGGGTAAAATGACCTTTTGATGAAGGGAATTATTTCACTCCTCATTGTTTCACTGTTGTTGTTGTTATATGTAGCTTCTGTTCACAACACACAGTTTATGCAAAATGAAAATGTACTTTAATGGTAATCATTTGAAATGTACATAAGTAAAGTGACTGTTTGAGATCATCAAAGTGTTATTTTGTGACTTTTTCCCATGTATTTGCTTTTCTGAATTCAACTGTATGATGAGCAAGTGATTCATGAGACAGTTTACTGAATAGCATTAACCAACTGATGAAAGTGAATCCATCACACTGCCATATTGAAACATGCTTTCTTCCGAGTACCTTGCCACTGTGTTGACCAATGTAGTCTTTTTTTTTTTTCTCAATAAAACACCATAAAGCCTGAATACTACCTTCACATTCATTTTCTGTTGTTTTCTTACTAATTTAACTGGCTGTTAGCTGAGATGAAAGAGAGTAATTTTTATCATAACCTAATATTATTTTTATAAAATAAAAAATCCACAAAGAACATCTGTAATATTTTTTAAGGTATTAAAGGAACTTGACTTACTTCTGTTTTATTTACATGCACACATGCAACCCAAAGAACGTCACAAATTAAGAAAATAAAGTACTGTGTACTTGAGCCACCTTTCATTTCTTTATATTTTGCTTGGAAAATGGGGAATGGATGCTGCGATTTATTGAAATGTGCAAACATACATGGAAATACTGTATATGAGGCAGAAACAGAGTTTGTACAATTCTAATGAGCCAAAAAGTCAATATTTGGTATGACCACCTTTATTCTTCAGCACAGCCTGAACTCTCTTAGGCAGCTTTCTGGTAGTTCTCTGTTAAGATGATCCCACACTGCTTCAATAATGTTGAGGTCTGTGTTCTGGGGAGGCCAGTCCATGACTGATAGTGTCCCATTGTGTGTTTTTCTATCCAGGTATGTTTTTACTGCATTGGCATCTTTGTCATTGTCATCCTAAAAAATGAAGCTGTTACCAATCAGACACTTTAAAGATGGTGTTGCATGGTGGATCAAAATCTGACTGTACTTTTCTGCAATTCCATCAATTTTGACAAGATCCCCAACACCACTGTCTGAAATGCAGCCCCAAACCATGACAGAGCCTCCACCGTGTTTCACAGATGTCTGCAGATACTCATTGTTGTACCTCGTCATGACCTCCTCCGTACATATGGATGACAATTTGAACCAAAAATTTCATATTTGGATTAATCACTTCATCAGACCTGTTGCCATTTATTTTTTTTCCAGTTCTTGTGTAATATTGCATACCTCAGCCTTTTCTCCCTGTTTCCCTTCCTTAAGAATGGCTTCCTGACAGCCGCTGTACCGAGATCATTTCTGATCAACTGAAGGTCCAAATGCATCTCTCAGGTACTTTCAGGTCTTTGCTGGATGTTTTTCTATTTCTTAAGGACATGACTTTAAGATACTGTTCATCTGCTGTAGATATTTATTTTTTTTTAGGCCTGATACTTCTTCTTTTGTCTTTCACTTGTCCAGTTTCCTCAAAAAACCACTGCACACCATGCTGAAATATGCCAGGTTTTCAGCAAATAGCTATTTAGGAATTGCCTCGCTGGCACAAATATTCTATTCAATACCTGCAAAAGAAGACACAACACTGATTCATCCCTTGAGTTAGGTGCCTGTGTTATGCTTGAATGATTCATAGCTCAGTGTTAAGTGGCCTAACATACAAAAAAAACCATTCCTCTGAAAATGGTCAGATACAGGCTGAACTGAAAATTAGTGAAAAAGCAGCCAATGTCCAACGAAAAACTTTGAAAGACCTTCAGAAAGCCTGGAGAGCTATTGCTCAAGACCACTTTACAAGAAAGTCTGGCCCCTTGGAAGCAAAATATAAAGAAATGACGGCTCGAGACTTTTGCACAGTATTACATCCCAAACTTCTGGCTGAAATCGTGTCATCGTGAATAATAGCCTAGCAGCACCCTCTGCTGGACATCAGATGTACAAGCAGCAGCTGCCGCGGAAGCAGCCAATAGAAATAAAGAAACAGCACTTCCTGTTTCACACGGGAACGAAATTATGATGTGAACGTGAGCAGCCGCGGCACACAGAGTGATTTGGACAGCTCTCCATCCATTTCCACTGGTTCAATGAGCAGCTGTGGCTTCCCACCAGCGCCGGTAGCCGCTTTATGAGAGGAGGCTCAAGGTTGGCATGCTTGAACTCTTTGAATTTGCTATTTCTATCGGGCTAAGCCTCTAAGCCTGTACCGAAAACAAGCTGAGTATTGTCGTTAAAACCTAAAGCTGGTTTTACTGTACATTCGTTCGTTTGGGGGCATTTCATCTCACATTTACCTCTCCTGTCAGTCCCCTCTGCAGTAAATAGTCCAATAACTGAGTCTATCTTACACCGTGCTACTAGGTAGCTGCGTACCTTATTACTTAGTAGTATGCGCCACGCATAAACACGCATAATTGTTGTATCGGCACTTCCAAGGTGTATGCATGTGACATGTTTGTGTATTTTATTATTACCATCCACCTGATGAGTGCTGAATGTACAGCACACTGTTTGCAAGTGACAGAGGATACGCCTTGTAGCAGCAGCAGCAGCAGCAGCAGCAGCAGCAACGTCCCTGCTGGTTAGCAGATGCTGTTAAACAGGTGACGACCACTCACAGCTAGTACAGAGCTCCCCCTCTGTCTGTGTTCATGTCACATACAGGCTTAGTTATTACGAAGGCGAGATGTCCAGGGTGTGACATGTGGGTCACTAATTAATGAGAAGACATGGAGCAAAAAGTGAGCAAGGGTCAATGTCACTACAGCACTGGTACACAAGTAATTGTGGCCTGCTGCTTGCTTTTTATTTCTGTACTGTTGGTGAGTTATGTTTCTAGGCTACTACTCAGTCTGTATGGTGTGTCGAAACTGTGCAATATTTACATACTGGAACCACTGTTATAAATGTAGGGTTTTCTTTTATTATTAATATTAAATCCTTTATTAAAACAGGTAGTCTCATTGAGATCGAGATCTCTTTTTCAAGAGAGGCCTGTGTACAAAACACATATACAGAAATTGAGACAGCTACATAATAAAAGGACACAGGTAATGGTACAGCTAATGTTATTGACCTGATATTGTAAGTAATGAGTTTAAATTCAATCAAGCAGCGGAGGTAAGCAGTAGAGCCTTGTAAGTAAACATCATACAATGCTGCTCTCTTTGATTTGCTAGGGAGAACCCTCCCACTAAGACACAATCACTTGTGATAAATCGTAATGCACTGTGATACACAGATTCAAGAGGCTCCAAGGTGGATATAGAAGCATGCGTATAAACAATATCACCATAATCAAGCACAGACAAAATTTTCCTTGCATTAAAGGTCATAATTTCAAAGCTATGGGGACTTTCAAAGAAAATTACCACAGATACACTTTAATGTTCTAAAAAGATAGAAGCTTATTAGGTTTTAAAAGATGAAACATATACAGTCCAAAATCTAAACAAAAAAAAGTATCACAAAAATTACAGTTGTATCCGATATATTTGCATTTAGTTTGTTCCTTTGCTTGTTTGTACAGTTGCTCAAAATAATCTAGACGTGTGATGGGATAGTTGACATTTTAGTCCATGGGATCCTGTAATTTGTCTGTGGGACTAAGTCAGGGCTCTGTGGGGGCCATTCCCGGACTCTGGTTTTAGGTGGCTGCTTTAAACCACAGATCATCATCTGCCTCATTTCTTTTGCATCTAAAATTTCTTGGCACATTTGAGAGTTAATCTTCTTCTTTCGGATAGGGGTCACCACAGCAGATCATCTGCTTCCATCTCACCCTGTCCCTAGCATCTTTTTCTGTCACACCAGCCCTCTGAATGTGCTCTCTCACTACATCCGTAAACCTCCTCTATGGTCCTTCTCTTTTCCTCTTACCTGGGCACAGTCAGAGATAATTACTCCACAAATAATTACAAGTTGACATACATAATTGTAGGAAAGCTCAGATGAGGTAGATTGAAATCTAGTAATTGTTGTTCATCTAAATTTTTCTCTTACATTTACTATGTGATTCAGATAGCTGCTGGTCTTTTGGGACTGTTTGTGCACCACCAAGTACCCTAATTTTTAACCTTTTGACAATATACCAGCTGTGGACTACATATACCAGTATACCAAGAATTAGCACTTCAGGTCTGAGTCCACTAGAAAAAGGTGGAGTGCCCACTTCAGGTTAGGTCAGAGTTACCTTCTCAAGTATCTCAGGGTCTTATTTGTGAGTGAGGGGAGATTGGAGCGGGAGATGGACAGACGGACTGGTACAACGTCTGCAGTAATGTAGAATCGCTGTATCGATCTGTTGTGATAAAGAGAGAGCTTAGCGTGAAAGCAAAACTACTGCTTCAGCTACGTTCCTACCTTTATATATGGCCGAAAAAATGAGATCGCTGATACAAGCAGTGGAAATGAATTTCCTCCAAAGGGTGTCTGGGCTCAGCTTTAGAGAACGGGTCAGGAAACTGGTCATTGAGGAGGGGATTTAGGTGATTCAACCATCTGACAAAGATGCCTCCTTGATGCCTTCAAGGTGAGGTGTTTCAGGCATGTCCAACTGAGAGGAGGGCCTGGGGCAAACTAATGACATGCTGGAGAGATTATGTCTCTCAGCTGGCATGGGAACACCTCAATGTCCCCCAAAAGAGCCAGAGTCCTGCTGGCTCCACGGATAAGTGGCAGCCCATGGATGGACAGACTGTGGAGGATATAAAATTAAGTTTTTTACTGATTTGCTTAAATAGAGTGCCCAACCCTTTCTCTGAGCCCACTTCACTTGTCTTTGCCATAACCAAATAATTTATGAGTCCCAGTATATTCACACATGTTCCACTATAAAAGTAAACACAGATATAGTTTACCATATTAATGATGGACAGATTCCACTTTCAATAACTGAAGGGTGTCCAAATACTTTTTTTTGGTGCCATTTAGCACTGAAGTTTATGATTTCTCAAGAACTTTACACACACTTCAGCATCATACTTTACACAACAGCTGATACCAGGATGAGTAGGGTACATGTGGCATTATACATACAATATTGCCATTCATTGTGCAAAAATACAGTGTCATTTCAAAGCTACATTATCAGCATTAATCCACTCTCTTCGTCAGGTTCTAGGTGCAGCCATGCCCGTCTCCCTGCTGTGGGCAGTGGACGTGTATGGGCGGGTCTACAGCCTGTCCACAGCGGGGCAGCAGTGGGATCAGTGCCGCGATGCCCAGATGGAGTTCAAGCGGGTCACAGCGGCACAGCAGTGCTGCTGGGGCATCGCCTGCGACAACAACATCTACCTGAACGTTCATGCTTCTGACCTGTCCATCCGCTACCAAGAGGAGACCTATGAAAATCAAGTGGGTCTCTGTTACCAATGGGGGTGTCATTGTTTATAGTGTTTACTTTCAGAAAAAAGAAAAAGTTCTTCTTGTGAAGGCTAAAAAATATTTAAAAAGGAACCCACAGTATTCTTATCTCTGTAGGGAAGCTTAAAACAAATTTTTTATTTTATTAAGATTTCCTTCTTTTACTGCACAAGTAAAATTGAAAGTTAAAGTTCCCCATTATAAGTGCAACATCCTCAACAGTAGTGTCCCACTTCTCTGTTGCTAAATCCACCACCCATTAGGCTACGTGCCTTAAGAACCAAACATTAGAAGCATGTTAAACCAGTTTTAATGAGAAACTGTCTCCCAGTGAAAGATCGCAACTGTTTGGAACTGCAAGACTTTTGTAACACTGCTCTGTCACACTATCCACATCAGACATTTTCTTCTTGTGACTACCTCTCCAAGGGATATCTCACTAAAAGTGCTGTTTGGCAATATTTTTTGAGTGCAGTAAATTTGGCAGAAGAAGCCTTTAGATTGGTTTCCTTTGACATGAAATACAGTCGCAATTAAAGGCAAAATGACACCCTGAAATCTTGTTACTGATTGTGGTTTAAAAAATATCCTGTAACTATGACATGTTTTAACATACCTCACTCTCTCTGCCCATCTTTCTGTTAGCGTTGGAATCCCGTTGATGGTTTCTCTGAACGTTTGCTGCCAAGTGACCGCTGGCAGTGGAGTGATGTCACAGGTCTGCAACACCAACCTCTGGATAGCTTCCAGCTGCCCTCCAGCAGCTGGGAGTGGGAGGGTGACTGGTATGTGGATGAAAACTTTGAGGGAGAGCCCACAGAGAAAGGGGTGAGTTTTTAATTATTATTATTCTTTGACTTGTATCCCCTTAATTCACCTTCAATTACTGCCCTTTTTCTTCCTCCCTTGTATGACTTGTTCAGATGTTTGTATTTCCAGGGATGGACCTATGCCATAGATTTCCCTGCCACCTATACTAAAGACAAGAAGTGGAACTCCTGTGTCCGTCGCAGGCGATGGCTCCGCTACAGGAGGTATAAAGCAATGGACACCTGGGCTAAGGTGGGTGTTACTGTATAATATATGCATGTAATGAGTGTTTATGTGTGAATGTGCATTTTTAGTTTGTCCACCTCTTTTATCCTTTGTGTGCTGGCAGATCCCCTCACAGCAGACGACTCTACCAGATCCCTTCAGTGACATCAGCTGTGGAGGTTGGGAGATTAGTGAGGAACCCAGGGGCCGGCTGTCTCTATGGGCTGTGTCTCTGCAGGGCAAGGTATAGGTTATATATACATAGCAGTACCCACCTTGGTATCCTCCTTTCATGCACACTGTAAAAACCAAACACAGCATATCAGCACAAACACCTCATACATATTGTAATTCATTATTATCCAAAACACAGCAGCGAGTGCTAACAGGGATGGGAAAGAGAGACCATATTTCTCCCATTCTGGCTTCTCTTCACTGGATCCTTGTGAAATTCAGAACTGAATTTAAAATTTTTCTCCTCACATACAAAGTCTTGAACAATCAGGCCCCATCATATCTTAAAGACCTCATAGTACCATATTATCCTAACAGAGCACTTCGCTCTCAGACTGCTGGCTTATTTGTGGTTCCTAGTGTTTCTAAAAGTAGAATGGGAGGCAGAGACTTCAGCTATCAGGACCCTCTCCTGTGGAACCAGCTCCCAGTTTGGATTCGGGAAACAGACACCCTCTGTAGTTTTAAGATTAGGTTCAAAACTTTCCTTTTTGATAAAGCTTATACCAGAAAGCTGAATCTGTTCAATTTCCTTACCTGGATTATTCCTCCACAATAATGTGAGAGACTGATAAAGTCACACAGAAAATAGAAGTTTGTTGTACTATGAAAACTTTCTTTTTCACATGTCTGTACAAGTAATTCCTGTGAGTAACTGTATGCTTCAAATGATTTGCTATTAGAAGTTAGCAGTATGCTAACTAGCTAGTTAAAAATGTTATGATCTCACACATACAATCTTGTCAGATCAAATAAACACCTGTATTTGCATTGCTTAATACCGATTTTTGATTTTTGGAATCTCTTTTTCTCTCTATTCAGGTGTGGTTTAGAGAGGGAATCTATCACCAAAATCCTGAGGGCTCTTCGTGGGAGGAGGTGCTTCTACCTGGAGAGGTGGTCCAGATCAGTTGTGGCCCAGTAGACCTGGTCTGGGCTGTGCTCTGGGAGGGGCAGCTCATTGTCAGGGAGGGCATAAGCAGAGACTGCCCTAAAGGTACAGATAGGCTCACTGGTGGGAGGATGATGTGGTGTATATGTGTAAATGTGTTTGTTGGTTGTATTTAGAATAATATTTCCTACAATCCAGGTACCTCTTGGGCAGTTGTGGAGTCTCCCAGCCCTGATGTAGGAGCTACACATGTAGCTGTGGGAAACAACGTCGTCTGGGTTGTGACAAAGGACAATAAAGTAAGAAAATGCTGCAAGCATATAAAAAAAAAAACTGAGACCTTTAACAGGTTTGTTTTTAAAAAGTTAAAGAAATTTTTTGTTCGTTTGCTTTTACTATCATTATCCAATAGCTTAACCTATTATGTATTATGCATTATGTGTTATTATTGCATATTGGCCTACTGGCAAGTAAGATGCCATTTTCCAGTGTCAGTGGCTAATTCTGTCTGTCAATTTGCACAGGCTGTACAATGATGGTGGGATGACCAAGCTAAAAGCTTTTAAAGATTTCAGTTATTTATTTATAATGAAGATTTATTTGTTTCCTTGGCTCAAAGTGGAGTATAAAGAACAACAAATGCAAAGTAAAAGAACAGAAACAAATATTAGTAGCTGCTCTGCCCAGCTTGTTAATTTAATAATCTGTATTGTCCCAGAAGTTCACTATTGGTGCATTCCTAATTTCATATATTCATCCAGTTTCAATGAAAGATAAATACAGTATCTGCTAGACATTCGCTTACTGTGTATAGCATATTACCAAAAACGTTTTGTGTACGCAGTAGTTAATCAAAATTAATTGAAAATCAAACATATGAACAAAAAAACGCAGCGTTTTACTTTAATTGTATTGTTTTCTCGGAATCCATAGCAGTGACACAGATTACTGACAAAATTAAAACACACCCGTTACAGTGTTACAACCCTGTGGCTGACACAGCATGAAAACTGCCTAACCATAGTCAAACAGGCTAGGAACAGCTTGTTGAGGAGAACAAGTGACAATTGCAGGGATCAAACATGTGACATCTTCAGGATATCTCTCACTTTGCTCTCCTCCTTTACCAGGTGTGGTTCAGGCGTGGTGTGAATTCTCACAACCCCTGTGGCTCCGGCTGGATCAGCATGGTTGGAGAAATGATCATGATCAGCGTAGGACAGAATGACCAGGTGATTCAATGTGTCCTGAGTATAACTGCTAGGAAGGAACATGTCAAATATCTTCTAAGTATTACTACATGGCTTTATTACTACATGTTGGTAAATGATGTAGTCATGCTAAGGTTTTCTGAAAGTCGTGCTGGTGTGTGTAGGTGTGGGCTATAAGCTCTGAGGACCGGGCTGTCTACTTCAGACAAGGTGTGACCTCCAGTGAACTGAGTGGGAAAACCTGGAAGGCTATCACTGTTCCCAAAGACGGAGACCGATCCCACTCCAGCGCCAGCGCAAACAGCCTGCAGAGGTGGATAGGCCTCAGTGGACACACACTCCAGTTAGCATTTTAAAAATGTAATAATAAAATAAATTCTCTCTCTGCCTGTGTTTCACAGTGCTGGATGTTTTTTCTGTGGTGAGGTACGTGCTCCATCAGCAGTAAGTGATGCAGAATCAGACATAGAGAAAGGATCTGCAGTTGGGGCCAGCTGCCTCATCACCTCCACCTCCCCAGGTACCTTTGTCGATGCCCCATCTGACCCGCCTACTGACACTCCCAAACCCCGGATCCCCAAGGTCACCAGCGACAGCTTCATCTCTGAACTCGTCTCTGACCGAGAACCTGGAAAGACCTCGAGAGATGTTGGATCAGCCACTCCCGCTGTCCTAGAAGAGGAGACCATCTCACAAGAAGGAGATGCCAAAGCTCCCTGTGCTGGTGTTGCTCTCTCTCCTAGCCAGTCTGGAGGTCCTCTTGATTCCCAGTGGAGTAATGTGGATCTGGAGGAGGCACAGAGCCAGCAGGCTCAAACTGGAGCAGTGCTGGACTCAGCTGACACCTGCAGTTTGTCCTCAGTAGCCACCTACACCCTTGCCATGGAGGATCCTTATGGAGCAGATGAGCACCCTTTGTGGGCTTGGGTCAGTGGAGGAGGTTGCTCTGTGGACAGTCACTCCCAACTCAACTGGTTTAACTCTGTGAACACTTCATGTGAGTCCAGTGAGCTAACTCATCAGTAATTGATTGGACTTTTAGATTCTAAATTTTTACGGCCTTAAATTGAATCAGGAGCTCAAAGAATGTTGGCTATTCTCTAACTGTACATAAGGTCCATGTATGAAGGGATGTAATATCAGAGCACATGCTCATTTTCACTTTAAGTCCACATCTGCAAGGAAGCTGTGTTGATGTCATGATTTTTGTGCTTTTCTTCATCTAGCCTTGGTCCAGTCCATCCAGTCCATGAGTTTGTCAGTCAGTCCAGCCCAGACGGCAGCTTGGCGGAAACAAATCTTTGAGCAACTCAGTGAAAGGACCAAGAAAGAGATTGATAATTTCAAACATTATGAACAAGCCATAGAACAGGTACATGTGTGATAGTGCACTTTATGACCTGCTTCTCCACCTGTTTCGTTCATTAGCATATCATTGATTCCTTCACTTGATCAAATCCTCCTGTTGCAGTCTGTGTGGGTGAAGAAGGGAACCATGCAGTGGTGGAGAGACTGGAAGCCACACAAGTGGATAGATGTTCATTTTGCGTTGGAGCAGTTCTCAGGACCAGAGGGCAACAAGGACGGCATCCTGTTCATCTATTACAACTATTATGAGGAAAAGAAGGTAAGAAGGAAATGTGTGTGTTTTTATGTTTGTACAATAAAAAGAAAAAAAGATAACCCTTACATGAAACAGTGCCTTCCTTAATTGTTAATGTATTGTTTGCTGTTGTTTAACTTAAAAGAGTTATAACACTAGTTGTGGCATGTGCAGCACTTTGTACCATCCTAACAACTTCAGCTGGAATTTCCTTTAATTAATTGAACTCTTCTCTCCATCGGTTCAGTATTTATTGTACCACTGGCTGCAACATAACCCCAAAGTAGACAGTTTTCTGTATATTTCAACTTCTCTTTGCTAACATTTGTTCCAGTACCTGCATGCCTTTATCAATGAAGTGACCATCCTTGTTCCTGTGCTAAATGATTCCAAACACACTTTCGCCATCTACACTCCTGAGCGGACCAAACAGAGGTGGCCTATTAGATTGGCAGCGGCCACAGAGCTGGAAATGCATGATTGGGTGAGTATGAAAAGAAAAAAATAGCGCAATCTGTGTTAGTATGCACCATATTCCCCACATTGGATCTAGTCTAATGTAGTGTGAGCAGTATATCATTTTACATGTATATCATATAAAAATATGTACTTTCTGTCTCTGTACTAAAAATACATAAATACATATCAGTCTTCCAACTGGAGTATACCAGCCTTAGTAATCAAAATAAAACAAAAAACATCAATTTTAGAAACAAAACAATTTACTATTACAGTGGATTCTCTGTCTGTTAAAATGCCAGTAGGAATTGCACATGCATTTTACTATTTCTACAATTTATTTTTTGTTGCCTTCTTTCTGCTCTTTCTAATGATTTCTCATTTGTTTCTCCATCTCGGCTCCCTCTGTCTGCCCTCTCTTCCCTCCTGCTCTTCAGCTGGCATTGTTGAGTGTGTCATGCTGTGACTCCAGGGGGATCCAGGGTCCTCCCTCCAAACAGGCCATCTGGTCTGTTACATGTAAAGGGGACATCTTTGTCAGTGAGCCCTCCCCTGGCCTAGAGGCCGTGCCTTACCCCACACCCTGCGACCAGATGTAAGAATAACCAGAACGTCACTAGACTGCTGGTATTAACCTCGAGATAGACGGGTGTAAAAATATACGAGTTTCTATTCTAACCACTTAGCTATATTTATTTCCTCTCTGCAGGTTCTGGCGGCAGGTTGGAGGCCACCTGCGTATAGTGGAGTGTAACAGTGTTGGGATAGTGTGGGGGATCGGCTACGACCACACTGCCTGGATCTACACTGGGGGCTACGGTGGAGGTTTCTTCCAGGGACTTGCCAGCAGCACAGATAATATTTACACTCAGACGGATGTTAAGAGTGTTTACATTTATGAGAATCAGAGGTGGAACCCCGTCACCGGCTACACCAATAGGTATTATACTCACTGTACTATTCCAGAGTGGAGCTTCTATCACTTTATTATTGGAAAGTGTTGCCAAAATATTTGCAATCATTTGTTTTGTACCATAATTCTGCTATGTCTATGCCACAGAAATATCCAGTCTAATGCCTAGCACTGTGATATCTCCATATTTATACATATAGAATTAAGGGAACACTCGATCAATACAGTGTAACACAAAGTCAGTTAAACTTCTGGAAAATTAGTCTGTCCAGTTGGGAACCATAAACCATTGTGAATCCATTTCACTTACTTTGGTGCAAATGAAAGTGACAACAGGTGCACTGAGGGGGGGAACCAAACAACCTCCAAAGAGAGAATGGTGTTGCAGGTGGTGGCTATGGACCGTTCCTCTCTCCTCATCCCTCCTGACTCCATGACAGCAGTACCTGCAGACCATTTAGGTTGGACTGGTAGTCTAGCTCCTCCAGCATGGCACATCCATATGTGCAATTGCAAGAAGGTTTGCTGTGTCTCCCATCACAATCTCAGGAGTGTGAAGGATATACCAGGAGACAGGCTGTTACACAAGGAGAGCTGGACAGATAGGGCGTCAACCAAGCAGCAGGACCAGTATCTGTTCCTTTGTGCAAGGAGGAACAGGAGAAGTACTGCTAGGGCCCTACAAAATGACTTCCTGCTACTCATGTGCATGTTTCCTAGCAAAACTGTCAAAGACAGACTCCACGATGGTCTAATGAGGACCCAGCACCCTTTAGTGGGACCTGTGCTCACGCCAGTCCTGCTCCTGGGTTGATGTCCTTTTATGGCCCTATCAGCACTTCTTGTGTAACAGCCTGTCTCCTGATATCTCCTCACAACTCTTGAGACAAATATGTAAGTGTAAAGATGGGAAATTTTCACATTTAATAACTTATAAATCGCTTAAAGCTGCAATAGGTAGAGATACAGAAAAGGCAAACAAATAGCTGTCATAATTTTTAAAATGATAGCCGTTCACTTTTTGTTGATGAGCCATTTTAGAAGCATTTAAAACTTTACCATTGCACTCCAGTGTGACAAATATACAGTATACAATAACATTAATTTCAGCTGAATCACATGTTGTTTTGATTTATGCTTTTTCTTTGAGGACTCATTGAAATTCTTTGTTTTAGAGGCTTACCGACAGACCGCTACATGTGGAGTGATGCTTCGGGACTACATGAGTGCACAAAAACAAACACAAAACCTCCCTCCCCTCAGTGGACATGGGTAAGCAGACACACACACATAGTGGGAGATTCCCTGTGTTGATCTGAAACCTGTTCTGTGATAATTATGTTAGCTGCTATCCTACCTTTCTAACCATTAGTTTCAAAAATAATAATATCTGTTCTTAAATTTATCGCAGACAAAGGGTGTGGCCAAAAGTGCAGGTGCGTTCATAGTGTTTCACTTCCCACATTTGCTGTTTTCAGGTGTCTGAATGGGCTATCGACTACAGCGTCTCTGGCGGGACAGACAGAGAAGGCTGGCAATATGCAGCTGATTTTCCAGCGTAGGTTTCATTTACCATTTCTGAAACCCATCTGCTGCATCAGTTTGTTCAAATTATGACCTTGATTTATTTATTTTTCCTGTAATTCATTCTTTTCCTTCCCCGTGTCTCTATGCAGGTCATATCATGGCTATAAAACGATGAAGGACTTTGTGCGTCGTAGGCGATGGGCCAGGTACTATAAAAAGCACCACTGACTTATTGGTCTGTGCAATATTTGTTGAACAGGTACACAGTAGTCTGAAAATGGCCAGTGCACTTGAAATTTGTGTTTGTGCCTTGGTTGATTTTTCATTCAGACTGGGACAAATAGGCCATAATCAGCAAAATATATTATGGTGCTAATCATATAAAGTTTTTTACTGTAGAATATTAAATAATAGATTTGGAGCAAATCTGAAAAAAGTCATTCTGCAGCAGCAACTGAAGATATTTGTTATCAAGGGCACCTGTGAGCATTGTATTTGGGCTTCACGTACAGGAAGTGTAAACTGACCACTACAGGACCTTGGCAAGAAATTCCCCCCATCCCACTCAGTGATGTGACCATCCTGCCATGTGCAGATCAGAGAACCGTGGATGTGGTTCCTGTTTGGGCGATCAGTAACAAGGGAGACGTGCTTTGCCGACTGGGAGTCACCGTCTTGACACCTGCTGTGAGTCATTGATAATATGCAAGCGTAAACCAAATGAACTGGTTTAACATCTTTGGAGAGCCAGCATTAAATCTTATTGTCATTTTTTTGCTTGCATAACAAATGCACACAAAGTACAGAGAGGCACATTACCACATTGTCACTTATTTCGACTGTGTAAGTTCTTTTAGTCCTTTTCTAATGAAAATCTTACTAATAATTTGAGAAATATTTGCATTTATTTCAGTTACAACCACTTTAGTCAAAACAAGATTGTTATTTCTATCAGCAGTAATTTATATTTGGCGGCATGACTTGATTCTGGGATTTCACTGCCCTTCCATATACATACATGGTAAGCATAACCCTAACCCCAGTACAGAGCAGAGTAGGCATTAATGACAACAGATATGACTGATATATGATATGACTGATTAAGTCAGATGTTCCATGAGTAGGAGCTGGGCTGATGGTGGGTTGAAAAGCAGCTTGCAGCATGCAGCAACTACAGGCAGACTAAAGCAGCTTAAGAGATTTGCTAATTGGATGTGTTGAAGGGTGTCAGTTTAGGCAGCAGCTGATGTGTGCTGGCTTTGAGAACAGCTGATCTGCCAATATTAGCTAAGCTTGACTTTGTGGTCTAGTTTATTTACTGCTGCCCAAAATAAGTCTGGATTTTTCTGTGGCTTAATTTGGCTTACTTGTGCTTTTGGACAAAGACAGATAAATATTTGTATATTATACTATTAATGCTTCTAAGGGTAACTTAAACAAAGAAGTGGCTGATTTAAAAAAAAAAAAAAGAAAAAAAAGAAAAAGAAAGAAATAGTGTTCATCAACTGACTCACCAAAAAAGACCAAAGTTTCTTCTATTTCTATTTATTTAGCTGAACATCTGAATATTGACAACCATTTTGAATATATCAGCAACAGGTTTTTGAGAGGTAATCTTTCTCCTGCTGCTCTTTCAGGGATCCTCGTGGCTCCACGTGGGAACAGACCAGCCTTTCAAGTCCATCTCCATTGGGGCTGCCAGCCAGGTTTGGGCCATTGCCAAGGACGGATCTGCCTTCTACAGGGGATCTGTGTCACCACAGAACCCGGCAGGTCAGTGGGAGAAAATGAAGACTGAAAATGAAGAGCAAAAAAAGTCATTAAATTTGTCGTACCTGAATTTTAAAATTTACTACAACAGATGGATTTTACCTTTAGTGTTTTACGTGTGTGCGGATGTCTCCCTCTGCAGGAGACAGTTGGTACCACATCCCCTCTCCAGCCAAACAGAAGCTGAAGCAGGTATCTGTTGGGAGGACATCAGTGTACACTGTAGATGAGAACGGTAAAGCACCTAGATTTTTATTTACAGGCTTAAGTTTATGAGTAACCTAACTTTTATAGATGAACGATATGGTCTTAGTTAAAAGTTTGTCCTGTTTACATTTCTTTGTAAGCACCTCTGATCAGGTGTCTGATATGGATATTTTTCTTTCAAGGCAACCTGTGGTATCGACAGGGTGTGACCCCCAGCTACCCTCAGGGCTCCTCCTGGGAACACGTATCTAACAATGTGCGCAAAGTCTCTGTAGGGCCTCTGGACCAGGTAAGACATTATGGCACCACTTTTGTCCATTTTTACATGAAGCATTACATAAAAACATGCTGAATGCAGTTAATAAATTTTACCTCACATATTCATGGGCATGGAAGCTTCTAATGTGAAAGTGATTCAGTTCAATAAACACACACCACATTGCGTATTTATTTGTGGGTGATTTTGTTGCTTTTGTTGTGGGACTGCAGGTGTGGATCATAGCAGACAAGGTGCAGGGCAGCCACAGTCTAAGCTGTGGGACGGTGTGCCATCGACTCGGAGTCCATCCCATGCAGCCCAAAGGACAGTCATGGGACTATGGCATTGGGGTAAAGAAACTGAACTGTATGACTGTATGCATGTTATGAGCGATCAGAAATTGTCACTGTTTTTACTGATCTTGTGTTACCCCCAGTGTAATTAATCAGCATAATAAAGGCATATTGTTATCAGAGTAACATAGTAAATTGTTGATATTTTGAGGACTGCAGTCTCCAAAAGAAATATTTATACATCAGGTTTTTCCACAGATTTAGATTTAATTTTTGGCAGAGGAGGAAGGTATGTACATCCACACATGTGTGCAGGTGTGTGTGTGTGTGTTTGTGTGTGCGTGCACCTCTTCTTAAATTATTTATTAAACAATACTTTATTTGCAGCGGTTTCTACTCTGCAAATATTTATATGCCAGGTACTTTGTAACAAATAACTGAGCAATATGATCAGCTGCCTCTCCAGTAAGTCTCAGATAATCTACAACTCCACTGTCTTGGACTGCGGCTGGCGACAGTAGTCCTTCTTCTGCTCTGCAGCCTTGGTGAGCTTGGTGTAGCAGCACATGAACCAGTTCTCCACCTGCTGCAGGTTCTGGTTAAAGTAGCCCTCTAAGTCACAGTATATCTCCAGAGCAGAAGAAGAAATACCCTCACCAGCGGTAGTAAAAGTGGAGTTAAAGTACCTCAGTCTGTGGGACAAGATCGTATTTTGAGAAGAGACTGAATGATCTAGTATTAGCACCTGGGCAGGCAAGCCAGCCAGTAGGAAAACACAAGGCATGAAGAGCCCAGGGTGCAGTAGTTGGTTAGCAGTGACTAAACTGTCAAAATCAATTGTGGATGGCATTGTTCTCCTGGACTGACATTTTCTTTATGCTAAAATGCATCACCAAGTATCCTGTGCAGCTTGTCCAAGTAAAGTCTATGTGTGAGAAACACTGTACATAATCTAGAGAATGTGGTCGCCTGGCTTGTTTAAATATGCACTTGAAGTATTTTTTTTTTTAATAAGTAAAAAGGGGTAAAGTTTTTTATGAGTTAACTTTTTTTTTAAATGTGGGCTGGATGGGAGGTGTTGAAAACCACATTTACCAACGCAGAGTATATCAAGCTTATTGCCATTAAAAAAACAAGAGTCAAGTAAATATTAGGTGCTTAAACACCTAAGGCTTCATGTGCAAATTGCAGTAGATAACAACAGAAAGGTGTGTCTCCTAGTGATGAAGACAAAGGCTTTAATGGCTTTGTTTACTGCTCAAAGCCAGATAGTAAACAAGTTTATCCTCAAACATAACAGAAGTGCCCGGAGCTAACTTCTCCTCCCCCCTCGTGTCACTGTTTTTAGGGTGGATGGGACCATATCACAGTGAGAGGGAACTCTGTAGAGCCGCCCCACATCAGTCTTTCCTCTCTAACAGACATGTCCACCTCATCCCCTCGGAGCCTGCTGGAAGTCAAGAACACAGAGGTCAACAGCGATGCTGTGGGATGTTAGACAGACACATATTTTTGCACACAAACTGTTTAAAAAAAAAAATCAGATTACCTTTGTAGTATTTTTTTTAAGTACTGCTACTTTTAACCCTGGAATAGCAAGGTGATCCTTAAAGCTACATTTGAATCTTCACATCATCTGAACTAGTGTAACAGAACAATGAATTTCAGACAATCAGAGCAATCTCTGATGACATAAATGCTGAGCTGAATCTGTCCCTATGTTGTTTTTCATTTGTACTATGCATTCATGTGATGCTCTGGGCATTTCTGTGTAAGTTTTTATTAGTGCTGTCAAGTCTTTTGCCATTGAACTCGGTGGTCTTTATTCATTTTTGTCCTTATTTATTTATGAAGATCTGAAGCTTACGATGATTTGTGTGGTTTCTGTGTATAGATTACTACATCAAATCAAGGTTAAGGTAGAAGGGTGATTTTTATGAAAGATATATATTTTTTAAAGTGTACTTGAAATTTAGTTAAATTGTTGCTGGACCCCCAGCTCCAAGGAGAGTGTTGTGCAAAATAAAAAAATATATTCCATTTTAGTGAACAGAGCCAATTAATCTGATGCACAAGAGACAGTGTTTTGTCTTTGTTTACCTGTCTGCTTCTTTTGTCTGCTGATCTGACACCATGTTGGAACTGTTGAATAACTTTAGCCACAGAGTGCAGAAAAGATGCAGCATTTATGTGTCACCTTTTGGATTCTGAAGAGGCTTGAAGCCCAGAATTAGGCTGATTATTACAATCAACAAGCCTGGCAGCCTGTGTGATAAAGTGAAACCACCTTTGGCTGAATGAAACTGGCTGAGACATTGTAAAAAAAAAAAACACTTGTAAACATGCTCTGTTATTAGCATTAGTCACTTCTAATGAGTCGATCATAGAGGTTTACCCATTAACTACAACAGAGTTGGAGTGCTTTTTGGAGCCAGTATGTAGCAGCTGTTAATAGACCTACACTGGTTTAAACATCTTGTGTGGCTGCTACTTGCCTTGTGCAAAGACTTCTGATGTTATTTCCTAAAGAAAAAAAAAAAAAAAGATCTTGTTCTCATGGAGCGTGTGCACTGGTGAATATTGTAAATAAGCGAAAAGTGTGAATTACTTGTAAAAGTCTAGTTGAAACCTTCCTCTTTCTCAGGAGTGTTTGCATTTGCATGCTGTCTGCTTCCTTTGACCTAATGGTTGCAGAATGACTGAGCAGTAAGAAAAACCACTATATTTTGTTATAAAATTGCAAAATAGTAATCTATACTTAGTATCGTGGTCGTTGTAATATTACATGGACTACTAAGCAGCATGTACTGGATCATTTCAGGCATCGGTTTATGTTAATAGCTGTTTAAATGCACCTTCACTGTCTAAATCTGCTGAACTATTTGTAAATGTTGCAAGTGTACAGAGATCTCTCTGTTATCTGTGAATAATGAATACATCAGTGCTGTTAACATTGTGCGGTCCATTTGTGCATGGTCAAAAAAAACAAAAAAAAAACAGTCTGTGTCAATAATAAATAAATGTGTTTATTAAGAACAACTCCTCAAATGGTTTCTTGCCTTCTGATGTTTCACACAAAGTTTGCAGCCTAAACACACACGGAAACACGAAGGAAAAAAAAGCAACATACACTTTAAACATCATCTGTGCCTTTCAGAACTCTTCTGCCTCTTCTGTGTGCAGAAGAAGAGAAGTAAGCTACGTATTCAGATTAAGCGTGGATCATCATTGTGAGCAAACACTCTCTTGCAACAACACTTCAATATTTAAGCCTTCTGCTTGGTTATCTTTCTTCCTTTCCTGGATGTAACGGTTATGACTAGACATTACACTGAGCAGGTTTCTCAAGAGACGATAAAAGAAGATGACAAGATAACACAAAAGAGAACAATCCCCTTCCCCAGTTTAAAGCACAACACGCAAGAAAAATAAAATAATGGTGGCAAAATATCAGCCCTTCTTTTCTGGGCACATAACATTACTATGGTCCATTTGGTTTCACTGTCCAGTCTGCAGTCTTCATGTCTGCTGTATGAATGGTCCCTTAAATCCTTCCATATTTTGAATGAGGAGCAGGTTCTACACAGCCCACCTCTTGCTAGCATTTATTAAAGGTCTATGATGTGGAAAAGAGCCCAATTCCTACAGCAAACACTGCTGAACATTTCCAAGAGCAGTGTGACTGTAGGAAGTGGATAATGTTTGTGATTTGTCCATCCCTCCTCCTGGTGGCTCTCCTCACTTTAATCTTACTGTTAGCTTTGCTGGCTAAAGCTATGCATACTGGTGAGGTACTGGGTGAGACCCTCCTCCCCCTCCTCCTCCAGGTGCTGCTGGTAGCACTGGAGGAGCTTGGCAGCGCTGGCCTCAGAAGGGACCCCACCAGCAGGCAGGCAGCCCCCTGACATGTCCAGGATGATGGTGGTCAAAGCTTTGATGTAATTCTTAGCCAGGGTCAGTGTTTCGATCTTGGACAGCTTCTTGTCAGTTTTGACATGTGGGATGGCCTCGCGCAGCGCTTGGAAGGCATTGTTGAGTTTGTGCATGCGCTGGCGTTCCCTTTCGTTGCTTTCTAGTCGACGAACGCTACGCTCTTTGGTGCTGGAGCCATGTTTGCGCCGCCGGCCTCCTCCTTGCCTCTTCCCATCCCCACTCCTCAGAGAGCCCCTCCAGGAGCCACGGATCCGGACCGAGGCCTCCGAGCCTTCCTGCTCACTGGAGCCTGGCTCTGTGTCAGGCTCAAATTCTGGCTCCGGGTCAGACCAGGTCCTTCTGGATGGTCTCACAGCCTTCCCTTTGGACTTCATCTTGCTGCTCCTCTCTCTCTGACAGAACAGATCTCAGCTTCAATAATCCTGGGAGATAAGACAGGAGCGTTAAGGAAACAACAAAAAAGATATAAAGTACCCCACTTCACAGTTTTCCTTCAGTCAGCTCCAGTTCAAATAGCTTTGCATCTTGTTGTATCTAATCAGACTCTTGCAGTGTGAAAACTCCATGATGTTGGTCTGTTACTCTACACCTCTTACTCCACAGTTCAGAGATAATGTCCATGTCAAGGTTACACTCACAAAAACAGACCTGCCAGCTCTCAGCAACAGCAAAGCTCTTTAACTTCACTTTAACCACTACATAAGATGGCTTCATATATTAAGACTAAGCCACCAGCTCATAAACTTATTTAAGAGGGCTTTATTATATGTTCAATAGCATTAGTTGTGGATTTACACAACTAACAGAGGAATGACAGTTTATTTAAACCATACTATCACATGCTCTTAGATAAAGCTGTTTTACATAGATAAGTGCGCACAATAATAAAAAAAAAAAGTAGTGTAAACCTCCGGGCATTTCTCCATCACCATTATTTTCCTAACCTCAGTTTAATCACACCAACGGCAGTGTTATAACCGATATGAGATGAACAGACACAAGTCCAATTAATTCACAGCAGAAATGATAGGCATACCATGGAAAGGAACTAAAAGCCTTACCTGGGAAGTTAAACTAATATTCTCCCTCCTCTTTCTTTACAGAAAAAGCGCCACCATGCAGCCAGTCATTATAAGCGCCATAAAGTCAATTAAAGGAGCAGAGAGAGAGAGAGAGAAAGAGAGCGGCAGCACATCACAATGAGGTTCGCAGATGACTGTCACATGTGAACAGCTACCTGTTGCTAACAGATGTACACGTCGCGCTGCTCAGCCAATCAGAGAGCCAGCCCATTCCCCCGAGCCCCGCCTCCAGCCCAAACCTCCCAGCAGTCTGCTGCTGTTGCTGCATAAAGTCACAGAGCTGCAAGAGTTACATCCTACTTAAGACTGTAGTACCATTTTAACAAGGTTTGTGCAAGAAAAAAAAAAAAAGTGGCTGCATTAAAGAGGCCAGGAGAGAAAGAAACGTCAGATTTATTTTGGCTGTTTCGCCTGAGAGCATGATTGCAGATTCGTTTTGGCTTCCACTGATAATTTTGAGTGATAGTTAGTGGTGGAACCAGTATTCAAAACGTGCAACTAGTAGTCTAAATTCAAATATTCAATTTAAACAGCGACATACATGGAGTAAATTTATAAAACAGCCCAAGATGGTAATTAAATAAGCACAGTACTTGAATATGTGTACTTAGTTAGCTTTCACATGTGGCAGCTGATAGCCGATATTTGCATAGATAATCAAAACAGTGAAAATGTGTGTGCCATAATTCAGTGATGAATGGCTTCACTTGAAATATTCTACTGAAAACCCCCATAGTAATAGTTTGACAGTGAACTTGATGAATTAATAATAATTTGATGTGATTTATTTATTTTTTTGCTTATCTTGGTTCCCATTCCTCAAAAGTGTTGCCGATTTGCAGTAGATAAGTAAAATGCCAGGGATTTATTGGGTACCTAACATAACTGGGGGTGTTTTCATTTACTTTATTTCATTTTTAAAAGAGAATTAAGGTAATATAATTAGTTTGCAAGGGGTTTCCTCAGTGATAGAAATGCATGATATAATTATTCACTAATATTTTAAAACAACTACAAAATGACTGCTCATTTTTTCCATACTTATGTGCCATTGTGTTACTATAAAACATGCTCAGCAACAGCATTTCCAAATGTAAACTGCTGTTTGGTCTTTCAGCTGAATGTAAGTAAACCTTTTATTTCGCTGCTATGCTACAGAGGTGCTCTGAACTTTCGGGACAACTATAAGCAGTAAAGTTACGAACAGTTAACATATTTTCCATTGTGGCTTATCACCTTCTACTGCTTCATTTGAATACAGTCCTCCAGGCTACACCAGAATGTACAGAGGTAGGCCTCATTTAAATTATGTTCCAATATTTGCTTTTCAACAGACAAACCTTTTTAGCACTTTTTGCATTACATTATTATACAGCCTCAGGACACTAAAGAACTAAAAATACACACACACACAAAACCATGCCATACTAAGAGCAGCAGAACAACTGCAATTATTAACACACTCCGTCCTCACATGGAAATGTGATCTGCACTAATCCAACTGTTTAACTTGGCAGCCTAATACAGGTGTTGGCAGTTAGGATTACCTTATACTGTGATAGATAGACTACAGAAACAGGGAGGTGTCACTGCAGTGAGGTATACTGACCATTCATGAGTTAAATAATGTCACATTGCATGTCTTATACTATATAGTGGCAATCAAAAGCATTCCACAGTCTTCTGAAGCTTTCTTAACTGACATGGGGCATCACACAGCTGTGAAGGCAGTAATTTCTTACACCACACCGAACTTCAAACTCAGCCTTCATTTTGCTGTGTCTGCAAACATCAGAAAGACAGACACCAGTGGTCTTCAGTTCCACATTTTGCTACAGTGACACATGCACCAACCCAGTACAACTTAAGCATGTGTGTAGATTTCACGCCTAGGACAGGCAAAGCGCGACACCCACACAACGTCGTCTTCTAGTGGACCAGCGGGTCTATTGCACACTTTGCCGTGATACTGGGTTGCATATACACAGGCAGTCACAAGGTAAAAACAATTCCAGTTATGTCATTGCAGCACATAGATATTGGATATTTATATATATAAGGCGATGATTCCTCCTATACGGAGGTACGAATACATAAAAATTGAAAACTGTGTTGGGCAAGGCCTTAAAGCAGGGGGCAATGGGCCTCTTGCCTTAAGCTAGGTGTTTTTGACATTCCTAGTTTGTTGTTTTAAAATTGAATGTGGCGAATGAGGAGTGACTCTGGCTGTGAATGTGATGGACAGTGCATGATCATAGGGTAGCAATTTATCAGATTGACCTACCTTAAATTATCCTGCTTTATCCTTCCTATTGACTCTAAAGGTGACCCTAATTTACAGAATTAACATCATGTTGGATTCAGTGAGGTCTGAAACTAGTGATGGAGACCATAAACTTATCAGGAAGGTGTTTAGTGAGGTCACAGGTCAGGGGTGCTGTTTTCTCATAGACTTCTATGGTATACATTGGTCTTTTAGAAAACACAGGAGTTGCCCCTCGCTGGGCATCAGAAAAGAGCGCAGGTTTAGGGCACATCCACATTGGACTCACTTTTCAGATCTGTTCATCTTATTATACAGTTTACGTGTCAGCTACAAAGCTACAGTTTTGTGTGTGTATTTTGGGCATTTAGCATTTACAACTATGGCACTGACAAAATCTGTCAGACACCTGCCAGAGTACTCAAAACTGCCTCTGTGGTAGTAGTTCCTGCTATACAGCCTACTCTACCACCACATTTTGCAAGGATTACACACACACACACACACACACACACACACACACACACACACACACACACACACACACAAGGCCAAAATAATAGTAGTAATGCTGTTGCTGCTGGTGACAAAAAGAAACCATACAAAACTTTTCCAGATTCATGTTTTTCAATATCAAGCTTAGAAAGTTCAGCTTCATTTGAATTTCATAAAATTCAGCTCTTACAATTGTTTCTTTTAAGATAACATGAATAGAGTCAATTTCCTAGCTAAAGGACGCACACGCATTTAAAATTGTAGTTTAAGTAACACAATGAAGAAAGCACAGTATAGAAGGTAGTAGGATAATTTTTTTCTTGCATATTTGGCTTTTATTTGTTGGTAATCTGACTTGATTACCTCTTATTGTAAATTAAGTGACTACTTTTTTTCATAAATGTTACAGGAATATTTAAGATAACAAGAGACAACGCAGTTGAGACTTTCTTAATAAAAGAAAAAAAGTTCCTAAAATTGTTTCCTATGTTCAGATGGATGTTTGTAATACCAATATCCATATTTTTTAAGTTTCTTCTTAAGTAAAAAGTGCTGTAAAATAATTCAGGTACACCTTTTTCTATTGCACCAAGTTTATGGCTAATGGACTACTTCTTCTGCTTTCGTCTGCTCCCTTTAGGGGTTGCCACTGCAGATCATCTGCCTCTATCTCACCCTATCCCTAGCATCCTCTTCTGTCACACCAGCCCTCTGCATGTTGTTCTTCACGACATCCACAAATCTCCTCTGGGGTCTTCCTCTTTACTGATGTACTCATTTCTAATCTTGTCCATCCTGGTCACTGCCAGTGAAAATCTTAACATCTTCAATTCTGCCTCCTCCAGCTTGGCCTCCTGTCTTTTCTTTAGTGCCATCGTCTCCAAACCATACATCATAGCAGGTCTCACTAAGATGTATGGTTTGGATGTAAGTTTATTGCTAATGGACACATTAGCTTAAAGTAAGCCAGTCAAACAAAAGCTGAGGGGGAAAAGGAGGGCAATAAAAACAAACTTTATGGTATTGGTCAGTTAAAAATGGGACATCATCCAGGAGAATTTCATAAATCGCGTCATCTAATAAAGGTAAAGATTTTTCGCTATTAGCAACATTGGCAACATTAGCACAGTGTTGGGATATCACAGTAATGTTGCAGGTGTGAGGCTCCCAGCTTTTAGAAACAAACACTTCCAGCTTTTGATGCCCTTGAGCAAGTTGTGTGTGTGTGTGTGTGTGTGCATGTGTGTGTGTACTTGCATTACTCATGTTGTGGGAACACAAATCTGTTTACACAGTCACACTGAGGGGACTCGCCTCCCTTATAGGGACAAAACCAAAAGTCCACATAATGTCAGTCATTTTAGGACATGGTTTAAGGTTAGTATAAGTCTCCAAGAAATGAATGCAATTTAATGTGAAGTCTTCTGCAGAGTATGTGTATGTGTGTGTATTTGTGCTTGCGAACAGTAAGACAGGTCCTGCCAGGTTTCCTTCCCTCCTCAGGTACATTGTATCTAATCAACCAAACCTTGCTGAAGTTACCTCTGTGGAAATATTATCTTTGCGTTTTAGTTTGCACAGTTTCTGCCTCCATTGGCCCTAAGGCTTACACTGTTTATTTTGCCACAGCTGCTGATAAATTCTAAGCTGAATACACTTCAGTAATGAGTCAAGCAAACAGGCCCCCCACAAGCATGCCCTGTTTGAGCAAAACAAACTGTATAAACAACGTATTTTCTTCAACACCAGCATTAACCTGGAACCTATTGTACATCGATTTGAAGATAAAGTGCGACTGCAGAAGCAGATGTGAGTTCAATAAGCACATGCAAGTTTAAGCTGACAACAGTCATGTTTCTGTTTCCTACATCAGGTCCAAGGACGCAACCTGGCATAAAGAGTAGCTTCCAAAGTGGTTTGCAGCTGGAAAGGTACCAGCACTCTTATGCAACTGTTATTTGCTGTTATTTCACATCATAGCCAGTAATCTTGTCATACCAAAGACTGTGAAAGCTGAATGTGCTGTCAGAGAGTCCTGCTTGGCCGTGATGTCATGAACAGCAAGTGCATTGAATCTATTTGGAGCAAAGACAGAGAAAAAAGCTATTAAAATCCCTGACTCATCGTAAAAGGGGGAGGGTGGGTAGGAGATGAGTTAGGGTGAAGAGGAGAGATCTGGACGATTAGTCAGTTTTTCCATTAGACCAAGGCTGGCTCTCTGGAAGAAAAACAAGTGTGGATGTCACATTAGGCCATGGTGACAGTGAGATGGCCTTTGGTTGAAGGCGGACACTGTGATAGAAAGGCTGTCCTTACCTTACCCCGTGTCATAAAAATCACCACATGCAGCTCAGTATGTGTGTGTATATGTGTGTCACTCACCCCCACCTCACTCAAGGTCTGACTCAGTGACATAGGTAAGAAAAAGGCAGGTTTGGGACAAACAGTCACTCTCTGGTCTGGACCGGGCAGTCCGGTTATGTGTTTGCAAGGAAAGGCTGTAGGGATGAAAGTGGCTGTCATACTGAAAATGGCAGCTCTTCTCCAAAGCCGAGAAGTCGTCCTCCCACTCCAAGGCTGCATGCAAAATCAAACACATGCATAATTAGTGGCAATGACAACTTTGTGACATCCTGCAGTGTATTTTTCAACCCCTGACCTTGTTACATTGTCATAAGCCTTTGTTTGAAACAGATAACAAGTGAGATGAATATTGTTAATCACATCAGTCTGTTAAATATTATTTATCAACAAATTACATGTTGAATTTTTGTACAGTGATGTAATTACTATTTTCATGTACTTCACCAGTATAGAGTAGAATAAAATCAGCTAGTAATACTGTATGTATATAAAAACACTATTACTAGTCCATAATTTCTGTATTACTAGTATATTAATGTATAAAAATGGCCTGCTGTGCGAGGTTTATTTTTTTTCTTATATAATGATGTAATCACTGATGTGTAATCTACAGTCAGAATTTTACTGCAGTTGCTGGTGGAGATACATTTATTTAAGTAATTTAAGGAAAAAAAGTTTTAATAGTTTGACTTTTTTTTTTTAGATAATTTAAGTATTATGGTTGAAAGAAACATGCTACAGCAAATTTTTTTTCCCCAGAATTGCTATTTATTTATTTTTCATCTTCTGTCCCTTGTAGTGGACATTGGGTCTTGCTTGGTCACCGAATAATAGAACGTAAATTACTGGTGTAATTCTCGAAAACATTACCATTATCTTCTAATGTGACACCTCCAAGGTTGCAGGAATAGTTGCTTATCAGGGATGTGTAGAGCTCAGAGTGCATCTCCAGAGTGGAACTGTCCTAAGAATAAACAGTAGGTATTCAGTCAGGAATAAGTGGAAAAAGAGGAGGTTCTTAATCTTTGTCTACATAGGTAAAATGGCTGGTTATCAAGCTTTATTGAAATATTCCTGTCGAAAACATTTAGTGAACACTTTATTGACTGCAAAAACATTAAAAGCCCCAAAACTCACTAAAGTAAAGGATAAAGTACAACAGAAAATCAGTACCTGATCAAACAAGTAGACCATGACATCATCATCAAAGGAGACACTCTTTTTTATTTTCACTTTCCCCTCCCGTCCAGATGATTCTCCTGTATGACTGTACTTTTGACAGGATGTCGGAAGACTTCTAAGGTTGGCAGTATTTAAATTGTCTCTGTCAACCTTTTCACTCTGATCATTCTCAGAGTTTGCGTTGGGACAGAAGGGCCAATGGCCAGTGGAGCTATTCATAGCTGTCATATTGTTGTTATCACTGATAAGACAATCACTATTCCCAATAAAGGTATTGCAATTCTGTGGGGAGTAAATGTCACTAAAAAGTTGTGCTGGTATGCAGTCATCACTGAAAATGACAAACTTATTGTGGGGATCATGGCGGTTTGCCGTATTTAAATGCTTTGTGATCAAACTGAAAATGTCCCACACATTTAAACAAACTCTTGTCCAAGTGGTCTCTTTTGGGAAAGCTGTAGCAAAAAGATCAAGTGAAGCAAATGTTGGTTGCTGGATCCATCGGCGTTGAGGACAGAGGGCCAAGGATGATGAGCTTGTTACCAAGCTTGATCTGCATTCAGTGTTCCTCCAAGCTTTATCGGCTGAACCTCCTCTTTGATCAAGAAAACAGAAGCTGGTAACTGGCAGTCCCTCCTCATCACCATGTATCATCTGACCTGAGGATATCCACAAATGAAGTTCTTCATCCCTGCATGAATGATTCACAATGACTGAGACATATATATCACGGATTTCAGTATAATAAACAGCACTGCAAACTGGGACTTTGTTCTGGCCATTGTTCCTACAGTATCAGCAACAAATTGTCCCTATTATAATTACTATATAATATAGTTTTCTCTTACAGCTTTACCTCGAAAAATGGGTGTTGCCTAATTTACGCACTTACCTATTGTCTGACCACTTGCGCTTCCTGCCTTGTTGTTGTCATGGTGATGTTTGTGGTGTCAGTGTATTCACAGATCAGCAATTACGTTGGTGAATACAATGATAGTATACCTGATAATGATTGTCAAAAACCTTGAAATTAAAATGCAAGTTGTAATAAACTAAAATTCAACTTTCAACATATCATGTGTTTCACATATTTCACAACTGCATACAACTGATAGTAAATGTGCTGTAGCTAAACTCATAGTGTACTACATCCCACCACCATAATAAACTGTCATACCAAGTATTCCTTTAATGTTCACATTAGAAGCCTTTTGCATAGCACAGAAGTCACTATGGAAAAGTTGCATAAGAAGTGCCAGTGTTTAACCCATTTGTTCTGATATTTACAGATATGAGTGGCACTTACCTCTGAAAAGAATCTCTGCTATTGAGAATTTTAATGGCATATAGTGAAGTGGTAGTTGACAGAAAGAAAGAAAGGCTGCTTGTATATTTTGCATATACTATTAAAAATACAGACACAACAAATTAAACAAAAAACTTGAACCTTTGACCCCCTAAGTGAGAATATTCAGTGGCTTTGTTATGCTGTGGGGGTAATTTAATGGCATGTTTTGGTTCTATTTACAACATTTGAGGGAAAGGCCACTGCAAATCAATACAAAGTTATTCTGAGTAATTACCTTTATCCTCTGATGAAACATTTCTATCCTATTTAACATTTCTATCCTAGTTACACCCCCTCCGTGGCACCTACTGGTCTTGCAGTGGCAGTGCAAGACACTTGGGGTTGTGCATGGATTTTATTTGCTAAATATTCACCCTGGTGAGGTGAGAATACTTTGTAAGATAACCCCTCACTGATGTCCTAAGATGCAACATAAAATGGAGAAAAGTTCAGCTGCAGCCACAAGAGTATGAAGAGGTCTAGCAAAAAGTGATGTGTGTCCCAGGCCACCCCAGGCATGCCTTTATCGACACCTCCAAATAGGCTCATGCAACAATATTGGACTACCACTGCAAGTCCAGTAGGGTTGGAGAGGGATGTAAACAAGTGGTGAGTAGGAAAATTATGTGAATCACATGTTATGGCTTTTGAAGTCTCCAGAGTTCAACCCAACTGAACATCCATGGGAGATTTCTGGCCAGTTTTTTACCACCACCATCATCAAAAGACCAATAGTGAAGGAATGTTTTTTTGGAAGAATGGTATTCCATCCCTCCAGCATAGTTCCAGAAACTCAGAGAATAACTGTCATTGCAATGCATTAAGGCTGTTCTGGGGGGTCATGGTGGCACACTTTATGTTGTTTTTTCCTTTAATATGTCACCAATCACCTACCAGTTAACTGTGTTGATAGTACATGCGACCTAGAATTAAGCTGTCAGAGCTCAGGCCCAAATTACCTTTTAAAAATGATGCCCTAGTAGTAGCTTAAATGTTGAAAGTAACTGTTTACTGCCTGACCAAAGGACACTTGGTTGTTGATGTTGTGCACCACCTGTCTGGTGTGGGGATGGAACCTGACACCTTAAAAAAAACAAAAACAAAACCTAAGGTTTAGGAATTTTGGCCAAAAATGACATGCAGACTTTTTTCTAGTCAGGATTCCCTTGTGCGTCTCTTCTAAATGCAACTCCTTAGTGGTGTCTGCTTTTCAAGAGTTCAGATGTGATGTATCAGACATCCATTTACTGTCTCTCAATAACAGGATGTGCTGAAACTGATTTGTCAGCCTTTGTCCATTGGCTGAAGCAGTGCCCACAGATGCACGCACATGCACACAAACACGTACGTTATTTGGCCACTCACTCCTGAGCCTGAATAAATATCGAAGCCCATCCATCCACGGAGACAAAGACGCAATAGGAAACTTTCACCGCTCTGCAGTAACTAAGCAACCACTGGATGAGTGACTCAGGAAAGGAAGAGAGGAGCTGACTCACAGCAGCTGTGACGTAAAGGATGTAAAAAGACACACACACACTCTCATGGTCTCTCACACACACACATGCACACACACACAAACACACACGTATGCAGCAGGCCGTAAAGCCTGTAATCTGCCCTGTTTCAGGTAAATTAACACCTCACTGTGTAACAGGTGGACAGACTCAGGATAATATTATAAAACTTTTCCAAACCACCAAACCATGAACAGATACCTCAAAGGTCTACAAGTAACAACAGGAAAACACTGTATATTACACCCTTAGTGTCTCCAGATAGACAGACTGTAAGTCATAATAAAAAAGCAAATGATACCTTTTCCTTATTCCTTTGTTAGTGCGTTTCCTTTTAGAAAGCCAGTTCAAACCATCCACTGAAATCACCAGTGTAGCTCCACCCCTGAAATGCTTTAACTCTGTAAAGGAAAAAAAAAGGGAAGAATGTGCTTATCGATTCATATGCGTTGCTGCATCATGAGACTGCAAAATGTGTTGCACCATGATCTCCCAGCAACAAGCAAGCATGCACAGTACCAGCACATTTCTTTTCTTACCTTGCATCCTGTCGGCCCAAGTAAGTCCCCTGCTTTTAATGCATTGCAGGAACCTTATCGAAGAGAACAAAAGAGATAAGCTAAAGACACGGAGAGAGAGGAGATGGAGAGATACACAGAAAAGCAGGTGGTGGGGGTTGAATGTACAGTATGCTTTCCCGGGAGGATTCCAGGCAGCAGAGTGCAGGATGGGGATCAATAACTTATCCTGTCTAATGTAACACAGCTGTCCTTACTGATAGAGAAAAGCAACAGTGTGAATGTCACAGTGACATTATATACAGCCTATTACACAGGCAGCTATTACATTATTCTGAAAGATGTTACAGTATGAGGTATGTTAACACAAATGTTGTACCAGCAGAGTGGCACAGGCAGACATTAATTTTACCACACTGTATACAGTACTGTGCAAAAGCTTTGAGCCAACCCTTTGTTTTTTTATATTTTGCTAGGAAAATGTGAAATAGGTGCAACAATTTATCGAATCCTATGCAAATATACATGGAAATATAATATATAAGGCAAAACAGAATTTAGACAATTCTAATTCAATTCAATTCAATTCAATTTTATTTATATAGCGCCAAATCACAACAACAGTCGCCTCAAGGCGCTTTATATTGTAAGGTAAAGACCCTACAATAATAGAGAGAGAAGTGAAAACCCCAACAATCAGTCGATCCCCTATGAGCAAGCACTTGGCAACAGTGGGAAGGAAAAACTCCCTTTAACAGGAGGAAAACTTTTGGCAGAACCAGGCTCAGGGAGGGGCAGCCATCCGCCGCGACCGGTTGGGGGTAAAGGGAGGAAGACAAAGACATGCCGTGGAAGAGAGCCAGAGATTAATAATAACTCATGATTAAATGCAGAGAGGTGTAAAAACACATGGTGAGTGAACAAAGGTGGGAGAAAGAGAAACACTCAGTGCATCATGGGAAACCCCCAGCAGCCTAGGACTATTGCAGTGTAACTAAGGGAGGATTCAGGGTCACCTGATCCAGCCCTAACTATAAGCTTTATCAAAAAGGAAAATTTTAAGCCTAATCTTAAAAGTAGAGAGGGTGTCTGTCTCCTGAATCCAAACTGGGAGCTGGTTCCACAGAAGAGGGGCCTGAAAGCTGAAGGCGCTGCCTCCCATTCTACTTTTAAATATCCTAGGAACCACAAGTAAGCCAGCAGTCTGAGAGCGAAGTGGTCTGTTGGGGTGATATGGTACTATGAGGTCTTTAAGATAAGATGTGGCCTGATTAGGGAGCCAATGAAGAGAAGCTACTAAGGGAGAAATATGCTCTCTCTTTCTAGTTCTAGTCATTTTGGATCAACTGAAGGCTTTTCAGGGAGTTTTTAGGACAGCCTGATAATAATGAATTACAGTAGTCCAGCCTAGAAGTAATAAATGCATGAACTAGTTTTTCAGATTCACTTTCACAGATTCACAATTTT
>VUQS01009722.1:4848-24460 GCA_015108495.1 Heterochromis multidens
TAGAAGCAAGATGAAAAACAGCAGACTGCTGGTCTCTCGAATGACTGCCATCAAAAACATGAAATTTGCTATGCAGACTGATGCCAAGATTTTATTTCATTCATTGTATCAATCCAGCAGCATTTCAGAAGCTGAGAGTTTAGTCTACAAAGGGTCTTTTATTTAGAAAATTGACCACATTCTCTATGTCGTTCCTCTGTCCGACTTCCTTCCCTCCTCGTCTGCTTTGTACAGCTTGACCTATCTTCTATCAAAAATAGATTAATAGACTCGCCATGTACCTTTAGCGACACAGAGCAGAGAGCAGCTTCTGGAACCCTTCCAGAACACGCTGTGGCACTTCTGGTGAAAAAGTATTGTCTTGAGTGTGAGCAATCAGCTTCAGTGGTGGCACTGGAGTCAGAACGAGACCCAGTCATGCCCAGTGTGGTTCATGGAGGACATACAAACAGCCATGTAGCAACATTGTATATCCCTCCATTTTCACTCTTATTTTGGTCTCACAGATCTATAATTCGATAACTTAAACTGTTTTAGGATGTTCTAACTTGGTGTCATGGTAGAACCTATTGCAGAATTATTCCACCTCACCTCTTGAGTCCAGTGGATCCTACATTGCTATGGAAACAGAAACCCTAAAAGGGCCATAAATGTTCTGGCCATCTCATGTTTGCACCGAGTTCTTGCACTGGAAAGGCAGCTGCACTTGTCGTCCTTGAGTTGCATCCATTTTTGGGTCATAGCGACATATTAGAGGATACATGAGCTAAACATGAAGATACACAGAGAGCAGGTAACTCTTTTATTTGACAGTATTGGTCACTAATCACCTTGCTTTGTTAGGACCACATGGACTTGCAGGAAAAGCACAAAACAGTTTATTCTGGTGACTGAGAGCAAGCCTGTGCTTTATGGCTTTATTAATCTTCTGTGGTATTCGAGGAAGAACAGCAAACATACTAAATCTTACATCTTTGACATAAAAACCACAGCTTGCATCCTGCGTCGTTTCAGTTTATTTTTAACTAGGGCTCCATGACATCAGCCAAATTGTTTTTATGCTTTAAACTTGAACATTAGCAGTGTCAGGTCAGAAAAAATTCATTTGAATTACACCTTTAATATGTACACAGAAACAGTTATTTTAAGCATATTTGAATAATCGGTTGTGTGTCTTTTTTGGATTTCTTTTATATTTTTAGTCTTTTTGATAAGTATAGCTGAATGTTACCTTCCTGTTTTTCACATCCTCTGTCACTAGCAGCAAGTAACCAGTTACCAATTTTAGTTTTCATCTTTTTGTTTCTGTTTTCATATCTGACAAATACTTTATGTTCATCCTGGAAATATTTTGAATAAGCAGCCCCTATTAACTGCTGTATTTTTCTGCTGTTTTGTATCTTCACCTAGAACTATCTATGATTTTTCTGATTACCCATTTAAAGCCTCTTGAGATACACTTATTTTATGAAAAGAAATATGGTCATGTAAAGGCGGCATTGAAATTGTGCATCTGTAAGATTTCCTGGAAATGCAAGAAAGCTCTGAAGAAGAAGAATCATGGTGTAAAACTGATAATAACTGTCATCTCAGGTAGGAATCAAGGAAGCCTTCAGCCTCTTACTTGTAACTATTCCACTAAATCCATTTTAGCAGCTAATATTTGTGCCATCAGAGAAGTAGAGATGATAATGAAGTTCTCTGCTTGTTTATGTGGTTAGTATTCCACGGGATCATGCTAGCTGGGAAATGTATTATTGTCATAATTCAAAAGGAAAGAGAAAGGCCATGATCATATGATGGGAAAGTGGTGGGAGGCACTATCATCCTCTCCTGAGGCCAGTCATGTAATTTCTTTTTTAGATTCACGGGCACAGTGAAACATTATCAAAGAGGACAGAACTGAAACCAAAAGGCTTCAGTTGCTGAGCAAAACCAGCCGGTGAAAAAACAGAAGTTTAAATGTTGCGGTTTTGTATGGACTGAATAATAGAAAGCTACTCGGAGTCATTGTTTTGCTTTGATGTAACTAGCAGACAGTGCATGGAGGCAGGCAAGAACAAAGAGTGAGAACAGAGGCATTCAAATGCTGCCGTTCTTTTTACCAGACCGTAATAGATACAGCAGTTATTTAGGGTCATGATTAGCCATAATTGGCTCTCTGTCTCAAAAAATAAAAAATACCCCCCCCCCCAAAAAAGGGCATTTTTGAACAGATTTGTGTTTAAAAAGAAGAAGAAAGAACAATGCAACAACATGGAGGTTTTAAATGTGCTAAAAAAAATGTCACTGTGTTTTTGATAATTCACTTTCATACTTTTATGCTTTTTTCCATTATAGTCTGTTATGTAGGAGTTGCACATGAATGTAATCTTTAAAACTTTATTATTATATAGCATAATTGTGTAAAAAGTGTATATCTATATGTATAATTATATATAATCTTCAAACCTCAGTTTGGTGCGATCAATGTAGCAGGTGAGATTTAAACAATCTTAAAGCTGGTACATCCTCCTGTGAAATATTGATAAGTGTGTCTGGGAACTGCTACTCCAACAGTCTCCCCATGCTGGAAAGTTAAGATCATTTGATCACCCACCTCAGAGACATCCCCGGCAGTGATTTACTCCTTGTATTTTATTTTATATTTTATCCAGCCGATCATCTATCTTGGCCTGGCACATGGAGCTTGGATTTGCCCTCTGTATTCTGTCTTCCAGATTACACCAGGTTCAGCAGCCTGTCTACCGCCCACTGCTCAGCTGAAGCCTTCTGTGGGGCTTGTGGGACATGGCTTGGTGCCGATGATCCTGAGATGTTGCTTGAGGTTTAATCCCCGGCACTGTGAGAAATGAGGTTCTCTTGCTCTCCTCCTTGCTCCTGCAACTTTGATCAAGCCCTAATGTGATTAGGCAGTGACCCTGACATGACTGGCCCAGGAACTTGTAAAAGAAGTGTGGAAAGAAGGGGAGAGGGGGCTGGGTGAGCATATGATATGACCAGTAAACCAGGAGAAGAAAGGAATTATTCTGAAGGTGTCTTTTCTCTGTTGCTGCTCTGCCTTGTGGGTAATAAAGGTTTCATGTATTCGTTTTACCCTGGCAAAAATTGCGATCTATAATGACCTGACATTTCTTTTTTAAAACTAGCCAAGAGGCTCATGATTTGAATGTTAACAGGGCTTTACTTGACGTAAGGTGCAGTCTACTGGGAGGAAGCTTCTTTTGAATTCTACACAATCTAGCCTCCTGAGTCTTCATGGTACACTGATGTAAATCTCTCGCTGCCTGTATGACATCCTGTCATAAAGCGTAAATAACACACTATAACATATTTCAGCTATTCACATAAGATTGGCCTGCACTACACCCCTTACAGACATGTCTTGTTCAGAATCATGCACTGAGCCTGTTTACTGTGTCATGTACTGGACTGCTCCCATATGTGCTGCACATTATTCTTGCCGTCAACTCGCTGATGATGTGTGGGGTGAAATGCAGTGCCTTAACTTCAGAGGCCAAATGTGTCAAGTCTCGATATATTAACTTCACTCTAATAGACTTTATCAGCCATAGTGCAGAAAGTCATGGAGATTAGAGTGAGAGGGAGTGGATGCTTGATTATTTTTGCATTCTGTTTGGTTCCCTGTACCATGTCAGCAGCTGCATGCGGATAGTTAAAATGCCTTTTGGAAACATGTTGAATACAGCATTACCTACATTTCATCTGCTGATACAGAGCTTGGCCACAACCCAGAGGTATAGGTAACTAAAAAATAATAAAGAAAAACAGAAAACTATTAAGTAAAAGTAAGTTTGAAACTATACCTGAGACAATTGTGTACTTTAAAAGTAAAATATATAGATAAATTAATAAATATAGAGCAAATGTTTTTAGTTTTAATCTTTATGAATATGGTCATTAATCATGATGAGGTATCACTGGTTTATTGAGCCAGGCATGCCTTTATAAAGTGCTGTGTGTGTGTATTTAATACCTATTTTGAATTTCTTAAATTTTGTCCCTGACAAAAACTCCATATACAGTACTGTGCAAAGGTCTTGAGCCACCCCTCATTTCTTTATATTTTACTACGAAAATGGGAAATAAGTGCAGGGATTTATTGAAATGTGCAAGCATACATGGAAGTATAGAAATACACTATATGAGGCAAAAACAGAGTTTGTACAATTCTAACAAACTTGAAAGTCAATATTTGGTATGACCACCTTTATTCTTCAACACAGCCTGAACTCTTTTAGGCAGCTTTCTTGTCATTTCTTTAAGTAGTCCTCAGGAATAGTTCTCCAGGCTTCTTAAAGGACATTCATAATGTTGAGGTCCTTTTTAAGCCTGCCATGTCTTCTTCTTTTTTCATCTGCATGTCCAGTTTCCTCAAATTTTTGAAGGGCACACTGCACACAATGCCAAGATATGCCAAGTTTTATGTTAATAGCTCTTTGGGAACAACCTTACTGGTGCAAAAATGCTCCTTTATGCCTGTCAAACTGTGTTATCTTTTAAATTTTTCATAGATTCAACTAAAGAAATTGGAAAAAAATTCTTTAGTTGAAAATTTCATTTTTACAACAGGCTGCTAGTTGCAAAGTGCCTACAGATGAAAATTTTAAATTGGTTCTTCGCTAAGTTGTCTGTTATGTCTAGACACAACGCTGGTTAATCCCCCGAGTTAGGAGCCTATTTTATGCTTGAATGATTTATAGGTCAGTCTTAAATAGTTTAACAAACAAAAAAACATTCCTCTGAAAATGGTCAGGTACAAGGACTGGACTGAAAATGACTAAAAAAGCAGCCAATGTCCAAAGAAAAAATTTGAAAGATCTTCAGAAAGCCTGCTATGAACTATTGCTCAAGACCACTTAAAAAAATTACAAGAAAGTCTGTCTCCTTGGAAGCAAAATATAAAGAAATAACAGGTGGCTCAAGACTTTTGCGCAATATTGTATGTTAATAGTTAAAAAGACTAAAACTAATACTGAACCTAATAAAAACATCAAAATACTAAACGTAAACAGGCAAACACAAAGTGGAAACTGCCTGAAACTAAACTGAACTAAAATAATAAAATAAAAACTATTTTAAAAATTCAAAACTATAAGTATTCAACACAGCCCCATAACCTTTAGATGTAACGGGTTCACTGTGTTTTTCATTCTCAGTGTGTATGCAAATGACTATGTGCAAAGACTGTATTTTTATTAAAGTCAAGGAAATATATTCTACATGTACACTGTCCCTTAATATGTATTTCAGTCAGACAGTCTAGTTCGCACCTATGTATTGTGTATTTCTTGCTTTCTTTGGCAACCCCAAAGGGACAATGTCAAAGAAGAGACAGAATGTGAAAGATGTCCTGTACAATTGGCAGTGAGATGGAAAAAGATGCAGCACCACCAGGGATCCTTCGCCATTAGTCTAGAATGAGAGAGCTGGTGTAGAATGGAAATAGGCTGATTTACAGCCATGATGGTGCTTTAGATCAAGAAAAAAATGTGTCAAATAACTCAAACTGATGATTGCATTCAATGTCTAATTTTGATCAGACATAAAAAAATAAATAAATAGTATTTGTTTGACAATTAAATATGGATGTGAACCTGACAAAGGCCCATTTACTGTCAACACATACCAATATAACATATGCAGTAACCCTGTGGCATGTTTTGATTTAGTGTAGTTTTAATCTAACAATGGTGTCTAAATTACTGCACATATACATATATATATATATATATATATATTATAATTATAATATTGTGTATGTGCAATAAAGTGTAAACAGGAACAGCGACAGGTGACTTGGGCAAATCTGTTTCCTTTGCATCAAATTAATTGTAGTAGCTTTAATTTGAAAATAATACTTTTATATTATGTATAACTAAACCTGAAGATAGGTACATTTGTATTGTACTACTGTGCAACTTTTGGAGATACTGTTACTGTTATTGAACACTGGGGGTAGTAAATACCTGTGACTATAATAAATAAAAGCATGAGTGAATGAATAGATGTCCGTACATATACTAAGATATCCAGAGGTTTCCTTTTGGGACTGAAAACTGATTAGGAAGGGAAAATTAGTCACATAAATCAATATTGTGAATTTTTAACTTACCCAGTTTTGTGCGTGTGCAGATTAAAAGAACCAGAACAACACAAATAAAAAGTGGTGTTTAAACATTAAACTGTAACTGGGGAAGTTATTTGCTTTAACTCGTCATTATAAAGCAAAGGTTGATTGGCTATCGAATAATGACACATCTGCATTTAGATTGGTTTCCGTTTCTCTTTACCACTCAATATGAAATCTGTGAAAATGAAGGCTTGACTGTGCCACTAAGTCAAAGACGACAGCATTTTTGTGTTCTGTGGTAGCTCATGGTAGCTTTCTCTACGTCACTGAAGGAGCCGAACTGTGGAAGCTATACCTGGCGAAAGAAAACGAGCCTGTGATTTGGAAGATGCAGGGAAGGCTAAGAGGGATAAAACCAAAAGTTAAAGATGATGGGCATGCAGGCAATAAAAGGAGCTTAAAACTATTATTCTAAGATCAGTAACAAAACCTACTGACCTCAGTAGAAGGTGATCTGGTCTTTTCAACAGTGGTGCATCCATGGAGGGTGGAGTTGTCCTTTGCTACTTTTAAAAATGTGACTTTTAAAAAATCTATTTTGAATGTGGATTTTGTGCACATTAAAAAAAAAATAGGAATCTGAGGTAAATTTCACAGTTAATAGTAGTATTGATTTTTTTGTATTGATTCATGTAGACCTAATCTTACCACCTTTTTTCTTTTTCCTTTTACAGTTTATATACAGTATATTTGGTGGAAGGACATTAATGTGCAGAACGTTCTACTCTAGTTTGGCATCCAGCAAAACAACACACATCAGTAGAGCAAAAATCTTCCTGAAAAACAAGTTTCAATTTTGACAAAAGCCTGGAAAATGCTCTTCTCTGCTTCATTAGGACTTATCATGCTTCCACACAGCACTCGCTGGGCATTGGCAGTCCAAAATCACTGTGTGCCTCACTGCATCCCGAGTCCCAGCGCATTCAGAGGCGTAATTTGATACTGGAGCTAGACAGGAACATAAACTCACAGAGATGCCGATGTGATGGCCTTCCTAGATAAAGTGACAAATACATCATTTGAGCAAGGTTCATTAATTTGGCTGGCCTATTTTAAGATTGTTTCTGCTCGGTAAATGCAATGATCATGGATTGAGTCAATTATAATGAATTAAGTGCATGCTACTGCAGCGTTTCAGTTGTGCACTTCCCAGAGTTCACTTGTCAATTGTTGGATTAATCAAGCTTTTTGAATGGATGGATACATACCTGGACTATAGAGAGCCAAAGTCAAACTGAAACTTTTGAGTGAGAGAGAGAGAGAGAGAGAAGATTTTTACAATTAAAGTGAAAAAACAGATTGAATAGTGTGTCGTCTATCAATGTTTTTTTGGAAAAGAAGTTTAGAAAGTAGAGCTAGAAATTTGGAAAATGTCTTTAGAAGAGAAATTCAGTGTTCATGGATATGGATAAATATACTGTATAAAATCTCTGTACACCTAAGTGAATGGATATGGACAAAAACGACTGTGGTGATACCTGCGCTGTTATGGTTGTAGATCAGAGGCGTTCCGTCAGGACAAGCAAGGCAAGCAGTGCTTGCCTTTTCAAATCTAAAAATAGACATGAATTAACGTACTAACGTAAATCAATCTGTCTTTCCTTTCATCTCAGACAGCGCTGTCATAAAGCTCACCCATTTGCATACATCCTTTACATTACTGTCATCTTGTGGCCGCAGTCAGCTATTGTCACTGAGAGCTGCGCCTGTTTCGTGCTCATAGGAAACTGTAGCTCTCTCTGTCATACGGACGTGTCCGTCTCCCATTAACAGTGACTGAAGCAGGGCAAGCTGAGAGGACAGCAGCATTTTTCTGGTGATTTGCACATGTGCATTGTGGATAAACCTCTGGTCTTTCATGGTAAACTGATTGTTGAGCAGCGTGCAGCAAGCTGCCGCTGGCTCTGCTTTCACTGCTCTGAGATCAGTTACGACCTGCACTTTGTGTGGAAGCACAGCTAGCATTAGCAAGTAAAAGAGCTTCAGTGATTTATCATGTTTCCTCTTGCTAACCACCTTGGCCAACATGTGTAATGTAGAGAAGATGGAGTTTGAAAAAAGTTACTATAACTCTTTTAGTACATTAGCAAGGAAAGCTCTGACGATGATGGAGAGAGGACAGCAGCTCCGACCATGTCCGGTCTAATAAAACAGGCAAGTTGACCAGGTGCAGGCTCAGCAGCACTTTCAGATTAGCATCTATGAGAATGTCTGAATGTAATACGTTTAACCAGCTGTTTTGCCAACGCTCCACCTTCATATTTCATTCATATTCACATTATGTGTACTGAGGTATTTTCATAGTGTTTTACTGCTTCTTTTCCTAAAGGAATGGTGTGAAAAAATTCCTCCACCACTTGTCATTGTGAGCTAATAGTAAACAGTTTTTGATAACATAGTAGATATTTATTTAACTATAGAAATAATAATATTTTACAATTCTTCAGCCAGGAATGAGTGCAGAAAGGTGAAGACATCCATGTAGAGTACAGATAGGTAGCACAAATGGTATGTATTAATCTGATCCAATTTATCTTGAATTGCTAAATAGTGGAGGAAGATGTTTTTCTTTGTGTGTGTATGAGGGGGGTATCGTCTCTGCTTGCTATTTCTATAAAAGTCGCCGCACGCCACACAAAGTAATCATATAACTTCTCCTCTAAAGTTATTGTATTATAGCAAATACTGAAGTGAATGAGGACTTGTCTATGGAAGGTAATCTCCAGAAACATGCTTCACTTTTTACATTTTTTTTTTACAAAGACAGCTGAAACCACTGATTCTAGCCTGGACGTGGCATCATGACTTGAGCTTTCTAAAGCTGTTTTCACACTTGAGCTCTTGATGGTCTTGAGAGAATCAGGTAGATACATTATCTGTAGTGGAGAGAGAGACTCATTCTCGCTACTGGAAATACGTTGTTTGGTTTTGGAGAGAGAGCTACCTGGAGACGAGAAACAGCATTCTCACTCGCTCCCTGTGAATGCACTACACTATTGTCACATGGGCACACATCTGACATCACACAGACTTTGGACTTAGAAAGCTGGCAGGTTAAACACCGTTTAACCGTCTGATCCGACTGTGTCAGAAATCCATGCTTTCATATGCACCTACGGTGGGTAATGTTTAGAATAATTCAGGGCTGCTGTGCATGTGTGAAAATGGCTTATGAGTCAGAAGTCAATGATGGACAGGAGCTAAAGTGAGCAACAGCTAATTGCTGGCCTGGTGCTTAAAGAACCACTGGATTTTCATTTCAAAGACAAATGCAACATTTTGCCTTGCAGCTAGGCCAGACACTGTGTAAAACTTTAAAACCAGATAATTCTCAGAAGGACTGAATGTTTTTCAATCGACTGATTCTCAGAACAGTATCCTTGGAAAGTAAAACAATGTTTATCGTGTCTGAGTGTTCAGAGTGGACTGAGTTTCTGAGGCAAACTGTGGCATTTGGGCAGGCCAGCAGGCTTCTGTTCTTTTTCCTTCGCTCAATATCTTTATCTCATGTCTTGTTGCCCTCGCTGCAACTCACTGTGCAACCATATGGTAGTGTGCCTCAGCGTTTGAAAACTTCATTGTAGTATCACTGCATGTTAAAAAGAGAGTTATGATGCATTTCTTTGAGTAAAGAACACTGGCTTTTTGCTTCACAGATGAATTTGCAGTCTTGATTTGTAATCCTTGGATTGCATTGGCTTTAACACTTTGTTCATGTTGTGTTGTTCATTTCTTTACCCTGTACACACTTTATTTTCCATGTTGGAGGTCTGAGCTGAAAAATGAAATACATGGTAGCTTTCCTTTCTTCCCAGAATAGAAAACTCGTTTACATCCCACACAGAGTGGGCCAGACATCTCACCTTCTCCTGTGTTGGCCTTTTGTTACTCCTATTCTTCAACATTACATGCACACACACACACACACAAATACCTGCTTTCAGCTGCATTGTGGACCAGTATATAAACAAAGACCTCAAAGTAGTCCTAAGTCAGTGTCCTCCCCAAGGGAAGTCAATCAAAGCCTCGCAGCAGTGAGCCATTTCTCCAAGCCTAGCTGATCATTTTCCCTCTAATATCCTTGGTCCCAGCAGCTCAGGGGCTGATCAGTGTTGTTGAAAACAGAAAACTGTCCATTCTGTCTGGGAGCAGTGGGTGAAGTGAAAAACACACTGAATTGATGACTTTGTAAATGGAAGCTGGGGTAGACTTTGTGACCCCCAAAAAACAAAAAAAAACACGTTCCCCGTCGCCCTCATCACAAACAAATTAGCAATTCAGAGCGTGGCCCTGGGGTTGCTGAGTGTTTATGTGGATGCCTACTGTGATGAAGGCTCACATTTGTTTTCTGTCACTGACCTGTCACTCACTTGGCTATTAGACCCAAAGGCTACACTGATTTTAACCTTAAATAGTTAGAAAGACATTGGTAGTGACCAAAGAGGGAAGGACAGAAAGATACAAGTGAGAGGAGAAATGTTTACCAACCCACTCCACTCCCCCTAATCATCCCCTCACACACAAACAAAGCGGGCGTTATATCATCAAGGCTTTCAGGGAGAAAATGCCCTTCACAAAACTGGTGAGCTGGCACACTTTCACACTAGATTACACGTTGAGAGACTTGCACCCTGTTTTTTAAATATTGTTATATGGAATCAATATTCCTAATTAGCACATCTAAAGCAGGCGAAAGTACTTGTCAGATTTTCAGATTATGTTTTCCAGTGAGTGGATCAGTTAGCTCTTTGAAGTGTCATCTCACCCTGTGCACCATAGTCTTTTAAAGACCTGAACTTTACATTATCTTTACTGTAGTGAAATATGTGGCCCAGCCCTGAAGCACGCACCTCAACATTGTGTAGTGTTGATTAGCTACATTGAAAGTGGAATTTAATGCTGAACATCAATCTGATCCAAATACCACCTGCAGGTGTTAAATGAGATTCAGTGTGAGGAATGCTAGCGAGGTAACAGCTTGTGTTATGCAGGAGGTTATTTTATGTATGCCATACCTTCGGTTTTACAGTGTGTGCTCAATGTATGTTGGCCATTAGCCAGTGGTATAAATTCAAATGAGAAGTTTAAGCTTATGTGACAGTTCCCTTTTTAATTTTTGTTCATTAAATGGGTTCATGATTAGAGGTAAAGCGGAGTCTGTCCACACACGGAAATTTAAAAGCTCCCAAATTTTTATTAGTGCAATCTTTCGACCTGAAGGACAAGCATTCATGTGAACAAAACACAGGCTATATTTAGCGTACAATTAAAAAGGACAGCTCTAGCATCAATTATATAAAATTATACACACAAAAATCATTATTTTGCATACAAAGAGAAAACAAAATACCAAAAAATAGCCTATAAAGGATGAAGAATATGCAAGAGGAAAATAATTAATTAATAGTTGTTCTAGGTCCTGACATGGGAGGAGACATATAATTAAAGAGGGAAAATAAAATTATATTTTGTAACAACTGTCTTAATAAAAAGGGGTTTTATAGCATATTATTAGTATTTAAACAGTGTGGCCTCACTGTGTGTGACTTGTATGAATCCAGAGTTTCTTTTCCCAGATTACAACCCTTAGGAGACTTTTTCAAAGCCAGTATAACTCTGGCTACTGATTGCTGGGCCCACCTACTTGAAATGAGCTGTTTCTGATGACGACAGCACAGCTGCAGCTCTGTATGCCCTGAAGTTTGTATTTGCACGTATAATGCAATGTACTATCCAAACAATATTGCAAGCGCCTGGTTACTGCTCCCAACACAACAGTGTAGTGATGTCCTCAAACAAGGAAAAGAAATAAATGGGAAATATGTTTTCATGTTACTTCTGAAGTAAGCAGTTTCACAAGCATCTGTATTGTTATGTTATGAAAAGTGCCACCAAACCAAAGTTAAACTCATAAGCACTCAAGGCTGTGTTTTTGCCGCTGCATTTATTGAAATGTTTGTAAATGCATGCATAGAATGAATATATAGTGTAAAAGCACTTTGAGTGCTCAGTAAGAGTGGAGAAGTGCAATTTATTTTTTAAAAAAAAGGAAAAAAATTCAACATTTTGCTGGGGCGTCACTAGTAATGACACTAAAAAGGGGGGTTTTGGTCTCTTTTAAGATCTCTGCAAAGGGTGGTCTCTTGTATTCTCATTCAAGCCTCCACTGAGCAGCCCCCCTCACACAGGACTGGAAATGGAGACATCCCTCATTGTAGCAGACCATATTGATTTCCAGGCCACCCGAGGAGTAAGGAAACGTGAATTAAAGCAAATTAGGAGAACCAATTGTTTACATCCATAATTTCTTGCTAGCGGTTTTCTTCTTCCTGGCCCTTCTTCTATGTTTTGCCATATTTCTTACACATTTCCACCTGTTTATTTTATCTTTGTCTCATGTCATGTAACACCATTAAAAGAATGCTAAAAAAAAAAATAGGAAAAACAAATGCAAACACACAAAATGTGCCCAACATGCTAATTGCATAGCTTAGTTACTAAATGTTTCACCAGTTGGCCAACTATTTTCAGCTTCCAGAAACATCACAGACGAGAGCAGTAAGAATTAACCAAAGCTGTTAAGTTAAAGCCATAAAGCCAAAATAATTAGCTGAAAGAAGCTAAAGCTGGGTTCATAGGAAATATTAGGTGGGCAAATAGGGAGACAGATGTGTGATTTTTCATAACCAGTGGGACCTTGAGCTTAAAGGCTGGGGGAAGAAAGGGTGAACAGTGGGTAACTTGGAGGCGGCTGTAGGCTGCACATCCAATTAGAAGTTTGAAACAGTACTGGTGTTCTTCTGCAGTGTTTTCTATTGGCTTAAATAGATCTTTTTATATGCTGTGATCAAGATTTATAGGTGGGCTAGGCCCAGCTTGCTTGTAGCTATCTCTGGCTTAGCTTAATTATTAATTTGATCCATGGTTTACAAAACATTGATTATAACACTGTTTCTTTTGAAAATATCTGTGTATATTCTATGTTTTTATGCTTTTCTTTTACCATTTCAGCTGGAGTTTTCTTAAAGTGCCAATAGCTTCATTTACTGCTGTCTACATGCTGTTAAAGGTTCCCACTTGTTTTTTTCATGTTGTAATAATTATAGCAATCCCTTTGCATTGTGTTTTGCTGCTAAATTATTGTCTGATAAATAGGAGCCATTGCCACTGAATTATTATCATAATAGACACCTTTAAGATTGTGTTCCTTTTAACATTCACTTGTGTATTAATGGCATTCAGTATTTGTGGATCGTGATAAAACAGAGTGCTGCTTGCTGCAGAAAAGAGCCTAATCAACATGTTGTTTCCTACCTCATTTTTATCCACCAGCTCCATATAGGAAGACAGCTCATTGTGGCTGCGCAGTCTTATTAAATTCAATAGCAGTCATATCAGCTCAGGCTTTATATATGTGGTGTTTGTCCATCGCTGACCCTAATTATTTAAATGTAGCATTAATCCTCAGAATCCGGGGGATTGTGAAGCTGAATTAGGGTCAGCCAGAGGTTAATGATGGTCAGAATTACCTGGGTGGTTCTCTGCACACTCTTCTAAAATTCCCAAATTTAATGTGGCTGCTGCGTGATTATACCCTGTAGACTCAGTTTTGCCTACTTTGTGGATGTCTCGTTTTGCTGTCCCTGTTGTGTTTGTGTGGACATTTTTAACCTTTATTTTGTTTAAATATCAGTTGTATTTTTAGGCCCACTTCCAGATTATTCTTTTATTTGAGTTTCTGTGTTTGCCAGATGTTATCAGCCAAACAAATACCCCGTCACACAGAGCCGTTTAATAGTATAGATCGCAGTGGGCAAAGTGTCAAGGTTTGACTGTTTTTGATTTTTGTGAAAGCGTTGAGTGTCTGGTCTTTCAGCATGCTATTGCCTAATCAATAAGAACTTGGGTGGCCACTTACATGTTCTACATGAAGCCATTCACTCAGCTACAGTTCTTTGGAAACAAAGCACCAAACGAACTAAATGAAATTTGATAGAAAAAAAAAAAAACAGCTGAGATACTGCAGGTGAAAAACTGTGAATATTAATTCAGTACGCCTTGAAAGCCCTTTGATGTGATTTTGATGTGAGTTTTTCTTCAGGCCGCACTTCACTCTGCACAATCAGCAAGTGTTACTGGAAGGTGAGCAAGTATATAAAGTGCTCCTTATGCAAGGTTTTTATAAATAATACAAATAACAGTATAAAAGACCTTCTAGGTGTTTTTCTATAGTCTGCTGTTAGATAAAGTGGTTGTTTGCCTTTTGTTCCTTCAGTATTAGTCTCTCTGTGGTGGCGAGATGTGCCTGTGTGTTGGTCAAATTACCACAAGACATAATGATGATGATAATAGTGAAGTTTTTATTACTCTGTAATGCATTTTAATATTCCCAGGCTGTGCTGGCTTAAAAGACTCCACTAATTAATATAGACCAGATCGAGGCTGCAGTGCAGCCATTTTACAATAATCCTACAGAAAGCAGTAATTTTCTGGATTTAATGTCTGCAGCACAGTTCACTATAACCTGTGTAAATATAACCTGAAGAAGTCTTACTGAAAGACTGCATCCTGCATTCATTTCTATTTCCTCATCCATGTCTATTTGCCAGAAGTTTTTTCATCAAGCTTTGGCTCGTCTTTCTAAAGTCGTACCGCAGCTTGGGTGCTATCAGGTGCTGCATGAAACCGAATTTCAATTGGAATATCATTGCCCTTCATGTTTGTTTTTCTACATATCTACATATCTTTTTGGCTGTTTCGCCTGCACTCTTGAGTGCTGACCTGATTTAAAACACTGTAAAAAAAAAACAAACAAAAAAAAAACAATTGCATGGCTCAAATTCTGGGATCATTATGACAATATTTTAAAAAATCCCATAATCGCTGCATTTTGTAACTGAATTTATTTTTATATCTCTCACATATTGATAGTTTCAGAAAGCTTAATATGTTAGCTTGCTGCACACTCCACTCCCCACTCAGAACGGCTGAAGCAGCCTGAAGCCTCACCTGTTTGTGATCCTAATAAGGCGATCTGGCAGCCTGACAAAAAGGGCTTTAACTTAATTAATAGCATGTCATAGCTTAGCTGGCATACATGTTGTATTAAGCACCCTACAGCTCCAATCAAGTCTAACATGACAGCACTGGTAACCCATGACTTGGCATAAGCAGTATCTAAGGAAGAGTGCATGGGCCCAGGGGTGCACTTGATTTGGTCATCAACATAATGAGGTAATTTTAAACAGATTGCCGCTGAGACAGATAATAGGCACATCATCAATGTGCCAGCCTGACCTTTACTAACAAACCATAAAACTGTCTTACTCTGGCTTGATATTCATGTTCTCAGTTAAGCCTTCAGACCAAGTGATGAAGCTTCAAGACAGCTTTTACTTCTTTGATCTCTACCTAACGAATATAGTTATACTAATTAGTATGTCCTTCCCAGCAACCATACTTGATTATTTTGCATTTTTTCACAGTAAATTACGTTAAAAGTGTAATCTTTCATTTTTATGGAAACTCATAAAACTGAAATGAATACTGATATTCCTTACTTGCTTTACATGATCTAAAGGCACCTGAATTCTTATATTGTGCAAAACAAGCCTATATTTTCAAGCATTTTTAGCAGCTGAAATTACTTTTTGAATCCACATTCTGGAAGTCATCTTACTGTTTTAACATTGCACAAATGTAGGGATGCTTTAAATAATTAATAACTGCACACTGTAGAGTTTAGAATTCATTTTCAGAGATTCAGTCCAGCTACTGAGAAGGGGAACAGGCTCAAAAAACCTTCCATGTGAGTGAAACTTCATTTTTTTTAACACAAATCAAATGCAGCACAAAAAACTGAGTGAAAATTTCATTGAGATCTATCCAATATGTGACAAATTCAGTCCACAGAGAATTTCTGGTTCAATATACCAAATGAGTTTCTAAAATAACATTTTTAAAGGTTTATTTTATCTGACAATAAAATTTATTTGTGAGTCTTTTAATAAAGGTCGCTGTTTGGTGTTCGTTTGAAATGATTCCATGTTCAGCCGTGGGAAGGATCCGCCTTGAGTTGAAACTGCAGCACATTAAATGCTGGAACTGGTGGTGTGAGCCTGTTATTTACTTTGTACAAATTGACAACCTCAAATAGAAACTCTGCTCTGACTGATGTTCTCATCTCACCGTGCTGCTCAGTGAAAGATGCACACTCTATCTTTGGTCACTGAAAAATTGTGGAGTGTTTTTGCGTAGATATGTTAACTCTCAGCAGGGCTTAGACTGATCTGGTGGAGCTGTAGACTTTCATTCTGAGTGCACATGTGATTCTGTGTTTTTTATTTTGTACCTGCTGCTGCCCTGAGTTTCCTCAGCTCTTGGGAACGTAAGACATTCACAACCTGTTCCTCTGTTTTAGGAAGCAAAATGTCACACAGAGACATTGTGGCACTATTCAGGATGAATGAAGCACCGGTTGAAACCAATCTGCCAATGAAGTAGCTCTTTGTGGCATTTTGACTGTGTGCGTAATTGCAGCTTTGACTTCAGACTTTTGAGAATATAATCAGCACATCATCTTGTAAGAAAATGTCAAATGCAGAGCAAAACAAATAAAAATGGACTAAAGAACAAAAGTAATAATGGAGCATAATAGTCCCCATGCATCACGGCTTGTTATGATGCCTGTTATCAACATCCATGGCATTAGTCATCATAGACAAATGCTCACAATAGCTGGCAAAAGACATTACAGAGATGGAAGCCAGCAGTGTGATGAAGAACGTGTTGTCCATATTTTTCATGCAACCAAAGCCCTGAATGATTTCTTACATTTTCTGTGACCACTTAAACCCATTTGCATGTAAAAGCTGTGATATCTTTATGACTTCCTGTTTATAAATCTATCGTGGCGAGTTTTACATGCGACTATCTCATTACATTGACGTGTTTTCCTAGAGGCAGTGAATTATCTCATGTTTTTTTTTTTTTATCAGTTACATATATTGGATAAAGAAAAAAGTTTTATGATGGGAAATAAATGTTTTTTTTTTTTAGATTAATGTCTCCCCTACCTCTCAGTTATTGTCGACAGTACAGTAGATCACATCACAGGGAGAAGCACTGCAGATTAAAAATGTCAATTTCAGACGTCACACTCTGCTCTGTGATATACAGCCCAGGGTTGGAAACGCGCACAGGAATTTGAACAAGGATTCTTCACTCGGATGTCGCAGAGAAAACACCTGCTAGAGCCACATTCACTTGAGCACACACAGGACGTGACTGTCTTGACTCCTCGTGACACAGCTATACACTCTAATCTCCGTTAGGGTTCACCCAGCGTGCTACGTGCTTCAGTCTGAATAATGTTTCTCCATCCTCTGCCTCCTAAGCCACGCTGGCCTTTGACTTGTTTACACAGATTAAAGATGTGATGTTGAAACATGTGCTGGCTCAAACAGCGGCTCTGCCGAGGCGTAACAAATGTCAGCATGATGAAGGTGAGACTCTAATGCTGTATTATCTCTGCTGCATTGGGAAGCAGGTGTGATGAATGTCCAGCAGAGACAGACACATTTTTACCTGTCGCCACCTGTCTGTGGAGGGGGAGGGGGAAATCTATTTAGCCATGAGGGGGGTTTGGGTCAGGCAATCCAATCTGAAGATGTTTGCTGGTTGACGGGGTGGAAGTGGTGAGCGGACATGGCACAGTTTGGCCCTGGGAGATTTCTGTCTGACACCGCCAGGGAGGATGGACAGGAGCGGGTTGAGAACAAAATAGGAAGGTCAGCACAGGACAGGCAGGTGTCACCTGATGCATTGTGGGTTAACAGCTTCAGAATGATGTTGCCATTGGCTCAGCCCACAACAGAGACATCAGTGAAACAAAGCTGAATTCCTCTGAATGCCTCTGATGTTATGCGACAGGCAGGATTCTAACAAATCCTGCCTTACTGACTTTCTATTCAGTAGATGTAAGTCCGAGCTAGAATATAATGCTCTAAAAGCAAGACAGCAAATGATGGCAGTAATTTACCCATTCATCTGGTTATTATGAAATAATATGGCTTAGGCCATATGGTAAAGAAATAAAAACAAGCCAGTGCTTCTAATAATAATAGTTTTTGATTTTTGTTTTTGTTTTTAAGTCTCATATGTCTCCAAAACAAGTGTTTTGTGATCTTGCACTCTTATGTTTAAGGTTAGATTACATTTATTCGTAGTAACTTTTTAGCATATTATAATTTAAGTTGTCTTTGGGCGAATGCGATTTGTGCACCTCCTCTGGGCTGTGCTTTTGAGGCTTAGAAAATCTAAGTCATGACAGGAGTCTTTTCAGGCAAGATCTGGAGCAGGTCCACACTGAAAACAGTGAACAGCATTTTGCTGCTGCTGATTGAATGACGTGCTGGTTTGGTGGGAAGGGCTTAAAATGGAGATAGGGGAGCTGCAGGAGTAGTCTAGGCTTGTTTTTAGCTATGGGCCACCCAAGCAGACATCTTGCCCACCCAATAAAAAGTTAAGAACAGGAAACGACTAGCAGCAATGTGGCAACCAGAGACCATTGAAAGTTAATGACATTTGGTGACTTCAAGCGACTATGATGAAATATCCACTGGCAACAAAAAGGGGGGCAGGTCCTGAGTTAAACTTTGAGGCGAACGATAGCAGCGACCAATAACGGCACTGCTGATATATGACTGGGTAGTAAATGCATTAGAGGGTTACCTAGGCAGCTGGAGCCTGGGATGTAGAGGGATTACATTTTGATTAGAGTTTGTTTATTAATTATTTTCATTTTGTTTTTACTGCAAGTCCTGTGAGGGCATTGATTGTGGTAGTATTTGTAAAAGGTATTTTAATCTTGTTTCTGATAGTGACTGCTGGTCTTCAACCTGAGGAATCATCACACATAGCTTGTAACAAATTAGTGTTAATAGTGATGTTTAGTGATGTGATTAGTGATTTATTTCAGAATTGAATTTAAAATCCTTCTCTTTACATACAAGGTCTTGAATAATCAGGCCCCATCTTATCTTAAAGACCTCATAGTACCATATCACCCCAACAGACCACTTCGCTCTCAGACTACTGGCTTACTTGTGGTTCCTAGGATATTTTAAAGTAGAATGGGAGGCAGAGCCTTCAGCTTCCAGGCCCCTCTTCTGTGGAACCAGCTACCAGTTTGGATTCGGGAGACAGACACCCTCTCTACTTTTAAGATTAGGCTTAAAACTTTTCTTTTTGATAAAGCTTATAGTTAGGGCTGGATCAGGTGACCCTGAATCCTCCCTTAGTTACGCTGCAATAGGCCTAGTCTGCTGGGGGTTTCCCATGATATACTGAGCGTTTCTCTTTCTCTCACCTCTGTTCACTCACCTTGTGTTTTTACACCTCTCTGTATTTAATGAACTATTATTAATCTCTGGTTCTCTTCCACAGCATGTCTTTGTC
>VUQS01009723.1:8417-24675 GCA_015108495.1 Heterochromis multidens
TTCCTTGCATATGCCCCTCCTCTATGCCCATGGCAAAACCTTCTGCTCAGCCGGGTGGGTTTGAGTAAACAGTGAACTAGGCGAATTGGACTGCGCTGTTGGTGCTTTTGACACTTGGCCACCAAGAGTGGAAGCTATGAGATTTCAGAAGCTATCTGATTTCCTTAAGGGGCTTAATTCACTAAACACATTTGCTATGTAAAGCCCAATGATTCTAATATCAGTGTTTTCAAAGTTCTTGATTATTATGTGTATAAGCTCATGGGTAATCAGTATTCCAGAAATCTGGCTTATTTTGGCCTTCCCAAATTATCTTCACACATGTAAGATTTTCACTCCCTGGGGCTAAAGGTAAGGCGAGAGATGTCGTACCCTGCCGTACCTAAGTGACGCCCATACATCTCCGTCGTGCGCTATGAGGAGTGGGCTGGAGAGGGGGAGGCTCCGGGGAGGCGCCGTGCGTCGTGCGCTTCAAGGCTTGGCCACCGATATGCGCGCGGCGCTCGGTTCCTGTCTGACTGATCAGATGCTCAGTGCGCGGCTAAACACCGACGGCTGACTGAACTCAGGAGAGCCACTGAAGCGCTCCGCTTGTCGGGTTACTTCGTTTCCAAGGCTGATCTCCACGGAAATACAGCCTCCGGACCGACTGCGCGTTGGCTCACGTCCCCCTTGGGGGTCGAGGGAGGAAAGGAAAAAAATAGAAAGATAGAGGGATAGGGAGAGACTCCTAGAAAGAGAGAGAAAACTGACGCTGGACTCGCTTTGGCTCTGCGGGGCTGGCCGCTTCTCTCTGGTTCGGGGAGCCTCGAGGGCGATGCTGCTGGGCGGGGATGGTACACAGTTTCTGCCCGGTGGTGGAGGAGAAGATGCGAGCTGCAGCTACAACACACCCGCAACGCTACCGTCGTATTTTCCGACCAAGAATTGATGATGGTGATGATGCTGCCTCCCCCAGTGCTCTTTTTCTGCTCCTCCGGATCCTTCTCGTCCGGGATTCTTGTTCTCCCGACACTGGATTATAGATGATTGTTGTGGACATTATTTTTCTTTTAATTTCATTAACTCATTTTATTTTCGAGGCGAAGCGGGTAAAGACATAAATTGGTAGACTGAGGACCGGTGTATTTTTGCGTCTCCAAGTGCGCGCAATCACGCCCAAAATCGGCGACCGACGCCTTGGTGGTGAGGAGGAGGAGGAGAAGGAGGAGGAGGGGGGATGCCGCACCGTCCATCACCAAATATCAACAAATGTCACCAGGCTCGGATTTTGGGGAAGCCCCCCTCGGCTGGCGTTTGCGTGTAACCCGAGCAGTGTGGTGGCAGTGAGAGGCTGCAGCAGGACTATCTGCCGCGCCACATCAAACATTGCAGATATATGGCACAAGAATAAATGAATTATTAAAGATTTCATTCGTATCTATTTCTATTTTTATCACCGCTGAAAAAAAAAAAAACAGGGACCTGGGGAGGGGGGGAAATACAACTGCAGATCCTGTCAAGATGCACTAGGCTGGTGAGAAGGAAAAAAAGCCGCAGTCTCAAACTAGGATAGCCTACTTAGTAGAGATAATCGCAATATTTATTTAAACGCACAGCTATGCATCTTTATTGCATTATTTTAAGATGATCGATGTTTTGTTTGCCCACTGAAATGCAAGAAGCGATTCACTCTTGGAGAGGTTTTTCCTAATCAAAAAATAAAAACAAAAACAGGATGTCTTGCTTATCTAAGGAGGGAAAAACGCCGATGGTGTGACAAGATATTCATTTTTTGACAAATTAGTGGCCACCACTAAAACCAATCGGGGTTTTTTTTTTCTATCAGAGAACTGATTTCCCAGAAATTACAGAAATACATCCCTCTGTTTCCCATTCATATTCCAAACACACGATCAGAGACACCGTGCACTCTCCCTCTCCTCTTCACCCTCCCCTCTCCTCCTCCTCCTCCCTCCCTCTCCACTCACAAATGGAGGTATCTTCTTAGCGCTGAAGATCTGGGAAGGAGACAAAGATAGAAGGAGAAAGAGACTCGAGATAAGCCAGAGAAAGCGCCAAGCCCAACTCCATTCTGCATGTGTGTTTGGAGCCGAGGCTGATGGGGTGGTGGCATGTGGAGGTGTCACTCTGAGGTTTCCCCCCAGCACCTTCCTAACCTCTGGCGTTTGGTGTCTGCAGAATGGCGCGTTTTGGAGACGAGCTACCCAACAGGTATGGAGGAGGAGGAGGTGGTGGTGGCGGTGGTGGCGGGGGTGCCGGCGGCCAAGGGGGCCCCGGCCGCGGCGGCAGCAGGCAAGGGGGCCCCCCCGGAGCGCAGCGGATGTACAAGCAGTCGATGGCCCAGAGAGCCCGGACCATGGCCCTGTACAACCCCATACCCGTCCGGCAGAGCTGCCTAACGGTCAACCGCTCCCTCTTCCTCTTCAGCGAAGACAACGTGGTGAGGAAGTACGCCAAAAAGATCACCGAATGGCCATATCCTTTCATAAGTAATTCCAAGCAGAATGCCAAGGTATCCCACTGTGGTATGATGTGTTGGAGTGATTGCCTAGGTGTGGCCTAGTGTGGTGTGGAGTGGATTGGTGCTGAATTAGCCAATGGAGGATGGAAGCCAGAGCTGGTGTGGTGATTTGCAGTGTGATGCACAGTGTGTGTGTTTGTAATATGTGATGTTTTCCTTTTTCTCTTTGCAGTACTGTGAAGTGTTACATGCTGTGTTTATCTCCAGTATATGCGATGTGTGTTTTGCGGTGCTTAACAGAATACATGATTCCATCTCCTTCTCTCTCTCTCTGCTGTTTCCAAACCCTGCTGGCCACAGGCTTTTCTGATTCCACTGATGGAATGAAAGATGATGTTGATGATAAGGGCGGTTGTCATGACACCAGCAGTTGCAATCATGTTGATGCTGCTGCTGATTAACATGCATCTTGAATACAGCATTTAGCTCAAACCTGTTACTGAACTCAGTGTGTGTGTGTGTGTGTGTGTGTGTGTGTTCAGTTGTTGTAGTCAGAGCTGAGTGCTGATGTCAGCATTTTGAAGGCTTAAGCACCATGCAACCAGAAGGGAGAGGAAATGACTCTCTCCTACTCTCCCTCTCTAATTACTATTGACCATATATGGGTGGCCTATGGCTCATCCAACAGGACAGCAATGGAAAAAGCTGTAATTGTCAGGACAGGTTAGTCTACTGCTGTTGGAACACTCTTATGTAGCCCACTATTAAATCTTGTGTATAAAAAAAGGAGCTCTAGCATACAGTACAAGTTTGAGACTATTTTGGTGCTTGCTTATTTTGGGGATGGACAGAATTTTTGCTTTTATAGATAGGTAATTGACAGGAAATAAGTGGGGCTTAAGTCTTCTTTTAAGTGGACCAACTATGCTTTTTCTTATTTACTATATATATTAGAATTGGAAACCTGTCCAGGGTGTAGCCCACCTCTTCTTTAATGTCAGTTGGATTAACCTCAAGCCCCCATAACTGTAAAATACATATGCGGTTAAGAAAATGGATGGATGGATGGATACTGTTGTAATGATGGATGCTTGTGTTAAATATGGTTAAAGATCAGCACATGTGCGAGTAATCTTCAAGAGGTAAAAGCTCAGGTTTCAGGTGGTATTTCTACTCTTGGCTCTTTATGATGTCAAAGAGAGCAGAGCATGTCTAATCTGGCAGCTCTGGCTGTTAATAAAGAAGCCCCACCCATCTGCTGTTCAAATCTTATGTTGCAAGGGCTGAGTGATCAGAACAAAATTGGTTATAAGGGGAGGGGGAACTGCGCTGAAATGGCTTGTTTTAGAGAAAGCATGAACTGAGGGGCTGCACCAAGGCCCGGCATAAGATAAATAAGGAAAACTGTGACTCATGCACAACTACTCAAGTTCAAGAATAACACTTAGCAAAATGGAGCCTCTTTAAACTGAAACTGATATAACCTCAGTGACATCACGTCGATACAGCATTTTCAGCAGCGCAATAGATTTTAAATACAAAAAATGGACACACGCATCCAGGCTGACTCCCTATACTATTTTTCCTTCTAATCTGGAAACAAAGGCTTATTTTTCCTATTCATTAGTCTACCACTTGTTTTAATAATAAAACAACAAATCAATAAATTATTAAAAAAGAATGTCAGCAAGTTTTTTGTTTTTTTTTTTAAAAAAAAGCTCTTTTTAAAATATCTTGTTACTTAGACCAGCAGCCCAAAATCTATTTTCAGTTTACAATCATAGAAGAAATTTAGCAGAATATATAAAAACATCTTGGGGATCAGCTGATTAATTAAACTGCCAGGGCTTCTGCCTTTATTTGATAAAGCACCACGGGAGTGAATAGGACATTCAACAAAGATCCCAAATCGCATTAGAATCAGTGATTTAGTGATTATGTGCCATGTAGACCACTAATCCATACAGATGCACAAGTTATGGCTCAAACCTGTCCAGTAATCCGGTGCTGAAACAGCCTAGACACAGGGTTTATTAGTTTGAGCTAATCTTTTTCAACACCTCTGTTGTTGTACATGATTGAGAAAGGTAATAAAAAGGTCTTAAAATGACAGTAAAATCCTGGCACAGAACCCTTCTCCAAGATAATGCCATGTAATTATAGAATATTGGAGGATCTGTCTGTTGTAAGTGCTTGAGGTTTTATTTTTTTGTGGTCTAGTTCTGCACATTCCCACACAAATGTATCAGATAGCCACACAACAGTGGGGGGTTTTGGAGCCTCATGTGGATTGAGGCCCTGGACTTGTTTCTCACTTTGCTGATAGTCAGTTTTAGTTGGAAGCAAGATCTGCCATTACACCAGTTTTTGAAGAGGTATAGTTAGAGTTTCAGCAGTTGCTTCTCCTCAAGTGTAAAACACAGTTTAGACAGAAGACACAGGGAAGTTTTAGAAGCTTTTATGCAACACTTGTTTTTTCTTTACCTTGAGGAGCTCTTTGACGTATCACTGCTGATATCATTCATTACTTTCTGTACCTGCTGTATATAGTAGATCAAATACTTGGTGACTGAAGGTTATCATTACAGCTGAAATTATTCCTCTAAACCATTAATGATTTTTTAAAACTATTTTGACATTTTACAGACCGAATGATGAAGTGATTCATTGAAAAATGGTTCATCTGTTAATTCAGTGGTTCTGAAACATTTCCTGCAGGGTTCTCCTTTCACAAATAAACATATTTTCAATCCACCCGTCCATACTCCCAGTGTATAGACTCAATCTCAGGCACATCCTGTTCTTGCAAACTTCTATAGATTTTTTTTATAAGACAACTTCAGTTTTGACATTACTGAAAAGAAAACTAATTATGACAGATGACACTTTGTGAAGTCTCCGAGATCTATTCTAACTTGTTCGCTTTCTCACAGTCACAAGTTAATATTTTCAGTAGAAGTCGACCTATATAGGATTTTTAAGACCTATACCACTATTTGGTGATTTAAAAATCCGAAATTCTGATATATTGGCTGATATTTTTTTCTTTCAGACACACAAAACATAACCAGATTTTCCTAACATTTGTTATATGTACTTATTTATTTTCTTGTTTACACTCTGCCCGATTTTGCTCAGATCAGCAATGTCGGGTTGTTATGTTTGTGATGTTCCAAAACAGCTCAGCAAATAGCTTATACTGGCCTATAATAACAGCCCACAGATAAATCAGTCAGTCTCTAATTTTCAGTGAATTTTGTTCTATCGGTTTTTTTTTTGCTTTTTGTGGTCAGGCTTGGTGTATACATTTACCTGGCATTTGTTTTTCAAAACTTGTCCATGCCTTGCTAGCAATGCAGAACCATGATTCATTTGTATTTAGCCCCCAAGTTTGGGAACCACTTTGCAAATTAATCAATAAGGAAAAAAAAACGTTAGTTGCAGACCATGTTATGAATACACCTTACCATAATAGCACTTCATCACATTACATTACATTGTTCATTGTTTTAAATGCTTTGATGGAGAGACAGTTTGCATGGCAAGATGGCATCTAGTGACATATTTAGTCAGAGTGGCTGGTTGATGGTGAGAAAGAGTGACTTACCCCAACCCCAACCCCACCACCTACCCCCTAACACCATGTGTCTTTTATGGTGACCTTAGAGTATGACGCCCCTCATGGGAATTCTTTGGCCACTTCAGTTGCCATCTAGTTTTCAGGGTGGTTTTTATAGTTTTTACAGGACTTTTTATAGTATGACTGTAATTGTTAAAGGGAGATGAGTGTTTTCCAGTGTTGTAGTCCATTAAAAAAAAAGGAAATTAGTAATTTTGATATTAACTGAGAGAATACAAAGTAGCTACTCTCACAGGGCTTTACTCCCTGAGCTGGTCTATTTTTAGTAGGTAAATGATGTGAGAGCCAGGTCACATGAGAAGTGTGTATGTGCCTCTACAAGAGAAACAATTCATTTGTGGTAGCGATGGTGGTGGTGGTGTGTGTGTCTGTGTGTAAGTTTTATTATCATGCTTTTATGCTTTAAAAAACCTGATCACTAATATTCTGCCACGGAAATGGTAAAAGTTCTTGTTTTTTTTTTATTAGGCTAAAATTAGCCAAGCTAGAATCTGCATCCTTAGAATAAGAATCTGATGACATGATGATCAGTGTTAGTCCCTTCACCTGTTAGCAGTTTAAATGTTGTGTATATTTCCTATAATCTGGTCTCACACTAAGCAGTTAGTGAAAATAAAATGACATATAAGATACCCAGTGGTGGAGCATGTTTTTTGGGGGGGGGGGTTAGTAGAAGAGAGAGGAAATGGTGCATTTTGGCAGAGTGCCTTCATAAAGGTTCTTCATATTTTTGCCAAAATGTTTTGGCTGTTCTGCTGGAATGAAAATGTTTTTTAGGAAATCCATCATCCTACAAAAATAGCTGAGTTTGCTCTCACTTTACAGCCTTTGTTTCACCTAATGCATGGTGGTTGCAAGTGGAAAATGTTTTTACCATTAAATATTCCTTTAAAAGTATTTTTAATGGTGTTACTGTGAAATGAATATGTGAATCATGTCCAGGATCATGTGTAATAAAGTTTCACCCATTATACAAATATATCAAAAGTTAAAATGGAAATTTAGATACCGAGGGAACAAATGAAAAGCAAAGGGTGAAAAATACAGCTTTTAGAACTAATAGTTAATGTCCAGGCAGCGAGGATGAGGGCAGTTTCGTGGAACTTATGTTATATGATTCAATGTTGTAACATGGAACCTCATAAGAAAAATCAGAGGACACTGGTTGCCCCACAAGAAATTTGAAATCTGAAAAACTGCTGCAAGAGTGGAAGCAGTTCAGTGGATCTTTTAGTTTTTAAAATACAAACATAAGTAAAAATCATACGCTTAAAAAAAACAGATCACTTTCTTTAGCCTGAACAATTATGAGTTTACTTTACTGATTGCAAATTTTATTTCAATTTGTAAAAGCTAAAGTCATTGGTAGCTTGTTTACTAGGGATTTAGTAAACTCTTAATTTCTAACTACAAAAGAAGTATCTGTATGTTTCTTAGCTTTTATTCCAGCTTTGCTACAAAAACATATACTATGAATTTACTTTGTACAGTAAGTTAAGTATGTGTTTCACAATTCCTTCCCAGTCAGCTGGTGCTTTATTTTTCATCTAAGTATAACATTTTTATACCTCAGAGATGTAATGCCGAAGATGTTATAACGGAAGCGTGATGAATCCCACATGGGTGGGTTTTGGCCTTTTTAGTTTTAAAAGGAATGTTAAATATCAGCATTTCAAATTGCTGTCATTTTTGAATTTTTCAGTAAGTCAGGAGTAGGTAAGTCAAAAGTGTACAAAATAACTGGCACGTATGTAGGTGCTACTCAGAGCTTTGCAGATCGACAGCTGCATTTGCTAACTGTGTGCTGTCACCAGGGGACAGTGTCAAAAATATGTGGAACAGCTGGTAAGCAGGGCTACTCTTGTTTGTGTATGTCCTGTTGTTGGTCCTCTAGCTCAGCCTCTTCTGTGGAGAAGACAGAAGTCCATCCATCCATTCTCTTCCGCTTATCCAATTCAGGGTCGCGGGGGGGCTGGAGCCTATCCCAGCTGCCATAGGGCGAGAGGCAGGGTACACCCTGGACAGGTCGCCAGTCTGTCGCAGGGCTAAGACAGAAGTCATAGTAGACAAAAAACTTCTTGTAGTGGAGTGAATCCAAGTGTTAAAAACAATGAAAACACTTTAAACAACGTGATAAGCACATGTGCAAGTAATCTCTATGAGCCAAAAGCTCAGGTTTCAGGCGGTATTTCTACTCTTGGCTCTTTATGATGTCAAAGAGAGCAGAGCATGTCTAATCTGGCAGCTCTGGCTGTTAATAAAGAAGCCTCACATTTGTCTGTGGTTCCCACATCTGCCAAGCCTTGTCAAAGGACGCTTTTGTTTACCTGACACTGTGTGAATAAGAAAGGATAGCCCTTCCCTATTTAAATCTTTAAAACTAGAGATGCACCATTAAATTAAAATTGGTTTTGACTGACATGAAGCTATCAGCAAATAAGATGACATTAACCAATGGCTGGGGACAAAGACTTCGATCCTGGTCTGGGCCCATTATTAAGTTTCGCTAGCGGTTTACTTACCTCCAACTCTAGGTTACCACCTTACAGAGTCCTGTCCCATGCAAGGGTGATGAGAACAGTGTATATTTTATGTGCACTTGTTCACACTGTTACGGAGCCCCGCAAGGGACATTGGAAAAAAAAAAAATGAAGACATATTTTTGCGAGATCCCGCAAAGGTTTTAAGTCCATGCACCTCCAGGTCAGTACTGAAAACTTGGAAACAACCACAACGATAGAGGACACACACCTGTGGGAGAGATTCATAGATTTTCATTTTGAGCTTGGCCTAAACTATAAAGACATTAAATCAGTGCTTGGCAGTAGACACAACATGGTTTTTATTTAAGTGAGAGACATCTGAAGAGAGTTAGTGCAAGGGGACACACTCATCGCAAGGCATTCTCTGACCTGGCAGTCTTGGTTGAATTCATTAACAACCAACTGCAGTACTCAGCTTCACATGTACCGATGGATGTACGCTAAAATGCAGGAAAGTCTTTCTCAGGATCTCGGAAAATCTTGCAAAAGTACATCTTCATTTTTTTTTCTCCAATGTCTTACGGGGCTGTGTACATTGTCACTAGAGGTTGCTTAACTTTAAAATGTTAGTAGCTTGGTCACAATAACAGTCTGCACAAATTACCTATAGGGTCGATTTCAATGCGCTTTCACCTGCTCAAATACAACAAGTAAACACACTCTTTTGAGTATTCTGTCCAAACATGCGGGTCATGTGGAAGCATCTTCCTTTTACTGTCTGTTTTTACTTCATATGAGAGAAAATTTTTATTGGAAAACATTTTCAAATGTAAAGAACATCCACTTCCTGATTTAAAAGTGCACTGAGCATAGCCCAGCATGCCGCCATCTGTACAGAGCCAGGCTGTGTTAGCTGGCAGGCGCTGTGGCTTCTTTCACCAGAGACCCAGAGGACTTCATTATACCTCCCTCCCTTCCCTTTGCCTGCATTTCCCCATTCCCTCTCGCCCTCTCACTCTCTCCACACTCCTTTCATCTCCTCTTCTCCACTGCACTTCTCTCCCTGAAATCCAGTTTTAAATCTTCTGTCCTCCATCTTCTGTCTTTTTCTCTTTTTCTTTCCCATTTTATCTTTACACATCTGTCACTCAGTCTAATTTAGTTTACTGTAGGGCCAATATCATCAGCGTGTACAAAAATACATATAAATGTCATAAAGTTTTTACCCAAATGTAGCACAAATTTAACAGAATTTATGTTAAATAGGCAAAATGAAATGCAAATGAATGCATCTTCAGGATTTGGGCATCACATCAAGAAAAAAACAATCGGTTTTGTCAATTCTCTTGTGCGGTGTTGTTAAACCACTGCAGACGAAGAGGGCACTACAAGATGATGTAATCTAATAGTGCCAGTAAACAAACCAAAACTCTGTGGGAAACATGATGCAAATATGGCATTTCTGTTCCTTTCATGTAATAATTTGGGGCAGTCATTGGAGACAGCATCCTCATAGATCCATCCAGTCAGATCTGATGTTTTCATCTGACACTATTTTTGATCTTTGCTTAAGTGACGTGCAGGTTTGTTTTCTGTTTCCATCTGTTTTGTGCATATTCTTTTAATCAATACCTTTACTGAGGTGACCGATTTGTTTGGCATCATGACACAAAACAGGACTTGACTAACAGTACTGTTAAGTGCTGCTTAAACTGTATATAAAAGATGGACTTGGTTTCTGGGTCTGTAAAGTGAAGTCCGTGTGGAAGTGCTTTAAAGTTACAGCGTCTAAAATTTCATTCCTAGATCTCAGTAGATTGCAGATTGCAGTCAGTGGAGTTCTGTTTTCTTACCCCTCCCAATTCAAGTGCATAATCCTAGCTACGGTGGCTGCTGTAGGACAAACATGTTTTAGTCAGCCAAGAGAGGTCAAAAACATAAAAGTCTAAACTGTACCCCATAACAGTTGCAGCCGGCCTGTGTTTCTACTGCTGTTTGTGTGAGGAAAAAAAATTGTACACGATATATTTTATCATATTTGAATGATGACAACACTTAGCAATAAATCAGGAAATAAAAAATGGATATGTGTGTGTAAATATTTTGTGGTATTTTACATTTTTACCCCCCAGTCGCCTCAAAAACTCTGGCCACCTTTTATCTGTAGTGAGTGTACCAGATAGCAAAGTGACTCCGGACCAGATTGCTATCTTGGCAGGCTGTCAGTCCACTGCTTACCTCAGGTGTCAATGCCTGGTGAGAAGCGTCCACATGTATTTACTCTGGAGGAGGCTGTAAGATTTTTTGAAAGGAATCTGATACGAGTCAATGAATCAGTGAATCAGCGTTTTCACTTTTTTGGTAAAGGGGACCCCTTGTCAGATGATTAAACATGGGTATAATCCTTCATACGGTATCTTGAGTCTGGAGGTGCAGGCACGAATTAAAATTTGCCCCCATGGCACGGGAATGCCTACGAGTTCTCTACTCCTCTGCCTTTCCCATACTAGTATGTGACCAGTCTAGCTATGTAAATAAAACGCCATTAGGCGGAAAGGCTTTGTCCTTCTCGGCCACTGTATTAAAAATGGCGGGGAAACATAGCGGCTTCAACAAATCGGTGCCCGCTCCTATGTATTTTTAATGGATTAATTCTAAGTTTATTAGAATGCATCAATTTATTGGAAGACGTAATTACACACTGATCAATGTGCATTTATTGCAATATTCTTTTTTTCTATTAAATAAACTTAAAAAATGACTTACTGTACTTTTAAAGTTGCATTCTTTCGAATGGCCAGCAAGGAGCAACTAAGTCTATGTCTAAGTCAACTTGTTCCGTTTGTAGATATATTACTGGTATAAATTATCCATAAAATCGTCACAATCTCTGTAAGATTAAAGTCAACTTTTGAACGGTGTACATTTTAAAGTAAAGGCTTTAAAAGCAAGTGGAACCTGAGCTGCATTAAGTACCGACTAACATCCGTAATGTCACCTAACTTTGCCGACATGTAGCCAAATTTAACGATTTTTACATCCTTCGTTATTGGAACATTTGTACCGCTAAATAAATAAGTGAGATAAAACCCAGTACTTACTATAAAACCCAGTTTATTCTTCGGCCGTCTTGCTTGAGCCGTCCGCTATTTTTTCGAAAAAATTATCCACTGCTACCACCGCGCTATGAATCTTGGGATATGGTAGACCTCGAAGTCTACACCCGACCCAGCCTTCAAATCAAAAAGAAGGCCACATTTGTGGGCCGCGTTTGGAGGAGCCTTCGAATTGGGACAGCCTTCGTCGCCTCGCTGTGATGTAATCGGCCTTCAAATGCGGCCTTCGAAGTATGCAGCCCCTGAATTGGGACACAGCCTATAAGAAAACAGTCCAGGCTCCCTACATCCATGCCATCAGTAAACAATTTCCATCTGTGTTTACCATCTCAATTGCTAGTTTAAATTTTTATTTAAGACAACATAATTATCACTTTGTAATTTATGGCTTCTGTTAGAGTCATAAAGACAAGAATAACAGGGAGTGCTTTAGGGTGGTCCTACTTTGTGACAAGTCACTACCACAAGTGACTTGCACAAGTGTGCACTTGTCACAGAGTTCAATGCCAAGATGTGATGGCAAGGTGACCCACCACCTTACCCTCACCATAGGGTGTCTGCAGGTGCAGACATAAAGAAGCTCAGACAGCAATGGACATGTGCACCTCAGTAGACCTGCATGGTAGCCACATTGAGAAAAGGAGAACTGATGACCAAGCAAAACCTCCGTCGCATGCCGCCAAAAACAGATCAAGTGAGAGACAGAGCTGTAACCATTAATGATCCTTCTACAGGTTCAATAGGAAATCTCTTTATGACTTTTATTTCTTCTTGATAAATCTTTTTGATCATCTTTATATGAGCTTGGCTCAAGCTGAACTAAATTGTGCGTCAGTCTTGCTGTTTAGCAAGGTGCGAAAGGGCCTTGCTGTAAACAAAGGTAAAGGTGCGCTTGATTTATATTATAAAATAAATTGAGAGCTTTATAGAGAAAATGAATGCAAAAAGTAATTGCTTTATCACTATTATCTTGTTTTCATAATGGTTGAAAGCCAAAATCATAATTGAAATTAAAATCCCCCCTACCCCCCTAATCGCCCCATACTTAAATTGTAGGTCTGAGTCACTGGATTGTATCAATTTTGACAACTTTTTTTATTTTTCAAAAAAAGCAAAACGACATCCCTGTAATTCTCATCATTTTAAAACTCATCAAACCAGTTTTGTTTTTTACATTTTCCACTTGTTTATGTCATATTTAATGCTTCAGTTATACCTGATATTATGACAGCCAAATTAAAAGAGTTTTGTGACCAATATGACTTTTTTTCCCTAAACATTATATTTTCTTGACCTGGCAAGAAAGAAAATGTGTCTCTATATGTTGTCAAAACAGCATACCATCAAACAAGGTGACAGTGTCAGTGTCTCTCTTTCTTTCTGTCTCTCTCTGACCATCTGTCCTGGGCATTTGTTGTCTGTGTGGGTTTCACACTTTCCCAGCTGGGTTCTGGCCACACTGCCTTGTATCATGTGAGGGAAAGAGATGTGGGGAGAGGCAGTCAGTGTGGTGCCTTTAGAGAGATTAAAAAAGTGATTAAAGACAGACCTTCCATTCCAAAAAAGAAAATAAAAAAAACAATGTTCACCATATAGTTAATGAAATTAGAATGTAGTGAAAATTGCCCTGAAGAAATCACAGGTAAATAAATATCTTTATTCCCAAGAACTGCCACACATCTTTTTTTGTTGTTCAACTAATCAATCTGTTGATTAAACATTTAATCTGAGATTTCACTTGTCTAAATCTGTGTGTAAATGAGCAACTTCTTGTGTGTGCAAGCATTTTTACCCATAGGATTCAACAGTATATAAAATGTTTGCCTCACCCAATAATGTTCTCCCAGTAGGAATGGAATAGTTCAAGCTGTTTCAAGCACTATCACTGTCACTAAACAAGACAAATAAGCATATAGATGGATTAGTATCAAGAAAATACCCTTATTTATGAAAATATTAAATCTTGGCTTAAAGAAAACAACTAGTTGACCTAGAGTGGCTGTGTCTCAGGTGGTAGAGTGGGTTGTCTGGCAGTCGGAAGGTCGGTGGATTGATGCCCATCTCCTCCAGTCCACATGTCAAAGTATCCTTGGGCAAGTATGCTGAGACCCAAGTTGCCCTGATGCATCCATCGGAGTGTGAGAGTGTCTGACTGGGTGAATGAGACTTGTAGTAAGAAGTGCTTTGAGTGCTCAACTTGAGTAGAAAGGCGCCAAGTACCAGTCCCTGTATCTTATATTGTTCAGACCTCGTTAGTCTCTAGAAACAAATATTTCCGCATTACTCTTTGACATGACATACTGGGTTGCCATATGAATATACAGAATCTGTAAGAAAGGGGCAAGATTTCTGGTCCCTGAAGCTTTCTTGGTTCCATTTGTAGTCCACTTGTAATCCATCCTGTTTGGTTGCATGCAGGTAACCAATCTGTGTGGATAGCAAAGAGGGATGGCATTTTATGAGACCAAGCAATCGTCTTATGACAGTTTAGCTATTTTTTTTTCTAATTTATCTCCATTCATAAACACTGACAGGCATTTGGAGGCAGAATTGGCCGTTGCCCCTAGAGGCTAAATCGGCACACTGGCCAATGGCTTCCCAGAGATCTTGTCTGAGTGAGAGGTTTAGAGGACAGAGAAATTTTTACAGTGCTACTGTGCTATTACACAGAATAACACAGACATACACTGGAAGTCTGTAACATGTACACTATTTGGCTGAAATCATTTTGGTTTAACACTTACACATGCATAAATAAACATGATGTATGGATCTGCACACACACACACTGATGCATCAGCTGGTGGCTTGGCTTCATCTATCTGGCATGGAACAAGCAGATCTGTTCAGATCAGTCACGGGCAATGGAGGCTCGCATAGCTCTGTGTGTGTGTGTTTGTGTGTGTGTATGGGTGGGGGCAGGTGATACTGTAGCACCTGTTCAGCAGGATCACTTACCTCAGGGGGTTTTGCTGCATCCCAGTACACACACACACACACACATATTCACAGTCAGTGCAGCCCAGTGGTTGGCAGAAAAAAAGCACCATTTGGAACATTCACGCTCCAGTGTGTAATCTCTCTTTCACTGTCTGCCTCTCTCTCTCGTTTGCCACAATACTGCCTGGTGACATAATGGCACACTTGATAATGCTGACACCATTATATTACAATAAAAAATAAGACACCAAAAAAAGAAATATACTCAAACAACAAAACATTAAAAAAAACGTGCTCCTTTTGAGAAAAAAAAATGCAGCTAAACAAAAGAAACTTTTAACTCTTGATGGCGTATACAGTCATCCCTCCATGCATGCACAGAAGTTTATCTTTACTAGATACAACATCCTGACAGACAGACTAGCACCATAGTAATAGATGTTTTGACAGAACTCCACTCAAGATATGTGATCCTTGCAGTCAATTCTCTCAGTGTGTGAGTATGTGTGTGTCTGTCTGGATCTCATTGTGGTGAAATGTGATGCCCCTGCTGTCCTCTCCTCAACTCTGAGTGTGGGCTGCCACTCCTATATGTGTGTGTGAGAGATATCTGTTGCATATCATGGACAAATGTGCGCTTGAAGAGGTCAAGACATAGAAACTAATCAGAAAAAGCAAAAAGCACAAAAAACAAAAGAAAGGCACTAAAGTGTTGGGTAGCATGGGGGTGCAGAGAATGAAGAGAGAGACAGTGGAAGAAGGAGGCAAGGTAAAGGAAGATGGGTTGTGTAAAGTAGGAGGAAGATGAAGAGAGGAAAGAAGGAAATGGAGTGAGGGAAAGAGATGCAGACAGAGACAGGTGAGAGATGAGGAAAATGAAAAAAGGAGAAGAAATGGCAGTGGAAGAGATGTAGAAAAGCAGTGATAGTCCCGACTATAGAGAAGTGTGAACAAAAGGGGACGAAAGAGGTTGGGAAAGACACATATGAATGACAAGCACCCTGGTCTCACTGGAAAAACAACAACTGTGGACTTTTCAGAGGGCTTTTATATGTAATGCTAAAAGTAATTAAGGAACAATTAAATTACACGTAAGATCTTGATGAATAAAATCTTTACTGACGTTATAATGTAATTTGAACAAGATTAGAACAAGATTAGAACAAAATCACATAACATTGGTTAGTGGAAACCAATCATCAACTCTTTGAGGGCTGGATTGAAAATCATACTAAAAAAATCAAAGTTAAAAAGGTAACACTTTATAATGCTGCCTGTGACTAACGGCGTAATTACCCTGTAATTAAGTGTAATTTCAAGGTATTTTATTTGAAATTACCGGTATTTTACAGGAAAAGAGACACACAATATACTGTAAGTAATTTTAAGTACAGCATAAGTAATTTTAAGTACTAAGTAATTTTAAGTACTACATAAGTAATTTTAAGTACTACATAATTTTAAGTATAACATAAGTACTTTTAAGTACTGCATAAATAATTTTAAGTACAGCATAAGAAATAAGTACTGCGTAATTTCATGGTAATTTTCCGGAAAAACAAAAAATTTTTCCCATCTTACATCGTAAGTACACTTTACTTTTTGGGGTGCGGGC
>VUQS01009727.1:5283-19601 GCA_015108495.1 Heterochromis multidens
CCCTGTTAACATTTGCTGTACTACTTGCTGGTAAAAAAAAAAAAAAAAAAACACAATCAAGTAGTTCAGTGTGACTGGACAAGTTTCTACAGGTTTCCACTAATGAAACAGACACAAAGCAATGACTGCACCTAAAACAGAATATCCATCTAAAACCTTGAGCTGTACTTGTGAAAACAGTCAGCAACAAAGTGTGCATGCAATTTCTGGTAAACAGACTAAAATAAGGAAAACTGACACAAAGGACCTTTAACTAGGCTGCTGGTGATTTTCATTGCATTTAAAAGACCTCCACATCACTCCTCCAACCTCAATCTGGCTCTGCTTACTCTGTAGACATATAAATTGTTATGAGGCCAAAGTGGGCAGAAGGCGCATCTGGGGCTGTGTGTGTGTGTGTGTATACCTCTGGGTTGTGGCTTGTTAGACTCAGCTGCCGCAGGGCCAGGTCTGCTACCAGAAGATCCAGTCAGTAGGCTGTTCAGTGCCACTTCAAGGTTGTTATTATTGTCCATCAGAGCCTGTCGAGCAGCCTCTCTGTTAAAGCCCATCTCCATGATGTGCCTCAGAGCGCGTTCATCAACCTGCCCAACAAATAAAATGAAAGACAAAAAGGAAACATATTTGTTGTATGGAAAGGATATAACATGCAGGCATAGGGAAAAATGACATGTACGTTATGAATATAAGAATAATTATGAGGTTAAAAAACCTCATAATTATTATCAGAACATAATATTATAATGTTTGATGAGGGAATGATGTTCATAATAGTTTCCAAGTCCAACCCAGAACCTCCCCTTTTAAGTTCTGTTGTACCTGTGAGAGTGTGTGGACTTCTATAAACTATCATCAACACCATTCCCTCATCAAACATTATAATATTATGTTCTGTCCTATTTATGTCTTCAGCCCAAACCTTTCAGACTAGAAAAACTGGCAGGACACAACACAAAGCAAGACAAATGCACTGCCACTTGATTGGAAAACCTCACCAGGCCTCCAATCCATTTACATTTCTACAATATTATAGTCAATGCTTCACCCAATCTCTGAACCATGAAATAAGACTTCAATCCACACTAAAGAAACCACAGAAGAACACAGAGCAAGTTCAAACCTTTAAATTGGTTTGTTACAGTGAATTGGGACTTCAGTAATGTGAGGTAAAGCCATTATTTCAACAACATTTTTTTATGGTTCTGGATTATGTTCGTGTTCTCACCAGCTCTCTGTAGTTTCCATCTTGTCTGCTTTCTGTTCTTTCAGCCCGGTCCTCCCGTCTCCTCTGCTGGTATGAGTCTCGGCTCCGGGAGGAGGCGGCAGCATTGGATAAATTGCTGCCTGCATTTCCTCCACCGCCAAACGTGCGGGGGCCCTGACAAGGAAACAACATTAGGATCAATAGAGCTGCAGGGTTGGACAAAAAATACAATAAAAGAAACAGAACTCCGCAATTGACAATGTAATTATGATTTTTAATTTGAAGAGTTACACAACTGTCAAAGGCAATTAAGGTTGAGGTGAATGCCAATAAAGAGCGTATATTTTTAAATTGAGGCCAAATTAAGTCACTTGTGCAGGAAGTGCAATCGATAAGCAGCAAAATTTGTTAACATGGCAAAAAAAGTGGTTCTGAAAATCATTTTCCACAAAGGTGAAAAATCATGGCTATTTTTACAACTTTTCTAGAACAAATATAAGGCTCTACACAACACAATGTAATATAAAGCTAACAACTGACAAAGATAAAGGTTTGGATACCTCTTTGGTCTTGGCCACCTCAGCAATAGCTGCTGTCCGCTGCTTTTCAAACTCATCATTCTCGTCAATACTTTTGACTGCAGTATGAGTCTGCAGGGTCTTCCTCTGGTCCAGTTCTCTGCTATCCACTTCATCCTTCCTTGCACACTTCTACAGGGAGAGTGAGAACACGTTATAGAGATCTTCACTCATGTACAGTTTCTTAAGCAAAGAAATTAGTGCACTTGACAGTTTGAACATTTTATGGACTCAAACTAGAACTAAAATGAATTCATCTGGTGTTTTCAAACTTGACTGTGAACTGTATTTAATTTCAAAACAATTACCGATAGTGGCTTGGTGCCAATGAGATGGAACTCATCATTTCCTGCAGCTGTTCCAAGACTGCACAAAGTGATGATTCAGTCACATGGTCCAGCAAAAGACTGGTGCAATGAAATTTACTTTTGAGTAGGTTCAGTCACTGTTTGTTTCAATAAACATTAAACTGTGAGAGTATTAAGGGTATCTAGAGTATTAGGAGTTTTTAGTTAGGAGTGTTCTGCAAAAGTAGAAAAATCTGTTTATAATTTCATTAATAGATGTAACAAGTGGTGTTAAAAGGATATTCATCATAATAGTAAGACTATGCTTATGTGCAAATGATAAAGGCCTGGCTTGCTGTCTTAAGTGCACACCTATTTAGAGTGAAAATTAAGAAAGTTGGGCAATTATTAGTTATAAAGACAGATAGAATTTTTTCTGTTACATGATAATTCACCTTGCAATGAGGACAGTTGACTATTTTTAAACTGAGTAAAATTATGTTAGGTCTGTAGACTAGGAAGGCTAATCAAAGAATAGGCACTAGGACAAAGTGATCTGAGAAGGACTAGCAGACAAAACTAAATCTATCTGCATTAATATCATTACGATCATGCTGTAAGTAAAAATGTTCTGAACTCAAGAGCTTGAGGCAAAAAAGTCTACTGTCTGATGCGATGTAAACTAAAGTCTTCTGATGGGAAAATGTCTGGTAAAAACACACCACAACTACACTTTTAAAAACATTCCTGCTGTGAAGCATGATGGTAGAAGCTCCATGCTGTGAGAACGCTTCTGAGTAGCAGAAACTGGGATAAGTAAAACTGACTCACTGACAGAACATAGATCCAAGCAAAATGCAGGCACACACATTTGCTTTCCAGTGCCAAATACCTTGGAACAGTATAATCTATAACGACCCAAAGCAGACTAACTCAACGCTAAGTCCTGGAATGACCCTGCATTAGAAAATACACTTACGCTGAAGATCTAGAGATTGTTAAATAAGTCCCAAATGCCCCTCATCAAACTTTACAAAGCTTGAGCAAATCTGGAATGAAAATCCCAAAATCCAAGTGTCAAGCTGATACAAATGCATTTCCTTGGAAGCTGTGATCTTTGCCGAGACTCAGACTCAGTAATTTTTAAATATAAGTATACTTATATAAGTATATTATATAAGTATATTATATAAGTATATTTATTATTTCATTAAAAAAACTTTAGCAAATGTATTCTTTTCAAATCCAACTGTTTAACAAGATGACGACAGTGTATGTTTGTAGCATCTAATTATTGATGATTACCTTGAAGGCCAGCAGATCATGTTTACAGCACTTAATCTCAGCTGCCCTTTTACATCAGTTACTACACCTTTTATTTTAATACAAATGCAACATTTACGCCTCATGTTGCTTGCAGGAGAAAACTTGTCATAGAACAGTTTGATTTTTAATTCTGCTTTATTACACAAACTGCAATCATGTGTTTTAATGATTCATGAAGGTGCAATTGCTCCAAAGGATCAGAGAGAACATTTCCAAGATAGGGACACTCTTGGCACCAGACCTGTGTTTGGTTCCTTGCATACATTTATGAGGTTACTGTTATTCAGTAGTACCTGACTTCCATTAAATCACTGCTGAAACACCATTTCATCTTAATGTTCCTGTCTGTATTTTATTTTATATTAATATTTCTAGTTTCTTTGTTCTTTTCAGAAACATTTTTTATCATTTTGGCTGTTTTGCTTTTTAAGTGAGCTATGAAATGTTCTTCCTCACCTGACCAAATGGCACGAAGGGAGGAGGTCCGCCTTCTGCTCCAATGTTACTCCTGCTGTGTTTGGCCAGACTCTGCAGGTTGAAGGATAAAGGGACCCTTTTTCTTTTAAAAAAAAAAAAACTCAAGACAAATACAACCTTAGCAATTGCTAATGACAGAGTCGCAGTGGCCTTTATTACAGATTTAAAATGACTTCTAAAATATTACATCTTTTTAGGCAAAGTGGCTGATCTGTCATTAAAATATTAACCCTCACCCTTTGGAGTTCCCACTTCTCCACCATGTGATCAACCTCTCCTCCGAGGACAGAGATTTTTGAATCATCAAGCAGCAAAAGACCATTTTTAACCTGGACTGTACCAAGAAGCTTCACCTTTGTTCCTGGTGGGGTATTAAGACTAAAAAAGAAAAAAAATAATAATAATAATGAATACACAATATTAAGACTGAAAAACAAAGCAACAAAACATAATGAATACACAGTATGGGTGAAAACCTGTGTCATATAATTATTTTAAACATCTATTAAATGTTAAATATATTTGTGGGTTTAACACATTATAACTGCATATACCAAGCCTCACACCCTATTGCGTTACCCATACCACTTTATAAATGACATGGAGCAGTGCCAGCAGATGGGTGGCAAGGCTAGGAGAGACTATTAATAATCCCAGCTGCTCACCCATCCTCATGGTAAATTAAAAGCCCCTCTATCTCATCAGGCCTGATAAGGCCTCTGCCTCTCTCATTAGGAAAGCACAGGGACTTAGAGGGATTTCCAGCTACTGATGCCGGATGCCAAAGCAACAATTAGGGATTTCACTCCAAACCTCTGGGATAGATGGTTGTACTGCTATCATGATAGAAGTTCTCATGATAGTGGCAAATGCAGAAATGAGGCAGCAGCTATCCTTGATTCAATCACATACAAACGCGCTATTCACCCTCAGTGTTGCTACTTAATTGTCATCTCTCTCTCTGCTACATCACTATCTCTCACACTGAACAGTCCTATAATCCAGCTCATCCTTCTTTGCCTCTCACTTATGGCCTCACGCACACTAAAGCGGACACTTTCATAAGAAACACTAACCAGCGCTGTTGGTAGCCAGTGTGTGTGTGCTGCTCATAAAGAGGGGATTTGTTCTGTTCTCTCCTCTCTTCCCATCAGGAAGTCAAGGCCCACATTCTGGCCACTCCACCTGTACAGACTGGCTAGTCACCATGGCAGCAGTCACCAAGGCCACGGTAGCTTGGATGGAGATGTAATTAAGGCTAAGAATTGTTAGATCAGCTGCCACGGCGAGGAAATTGCAGATAAAGGGAAAATTCAGACATGTGGTGGGGTGAGAATGTTGACAGGGAGGTGAAGGAGGAGGGTGTGTGCAGAATGTTACACATTTGTTTTGAATATATGAGAAACAAGCTGAATGCGCCCTAATTTGCATCTATGCAACTAATAAAAGGCAGCTCTTACAGTAATTTATTTTTAAATATAAGACAAATAATGTTATTTTAATGACTTTTTTTTAACCAGTTATATTACCTTCCAAGATATTTACATTACACTACAGCCTGTTACTTAACATATTTTTCAATGCAACAAAACTATTATACCTGATCTTAGACAGATGTCTGAACTCCAGTCCAACACAGGTGGTATGCCCATCTGTCATTTGTAGGCGCAGCATTCGTGGCGCGCCCTGGGACTCCTCATGGTCTTTAGGAGCTGAGATGTTTCTCACCTTCTGCACCTGGAGGACACATGGACCCTCCAACTGGCCATGTGCAAAAGACATCAAAAAAAAGGTGGCTTGAAAGACAAATCTGCATGTGCGGGGGAGGATTACAGTGAAATACTGAAAAACCCTTTTTAGTATGCATTGAGGATTACTCCAATTTTTTAAATAAAAAAAAAAAAAAAAACAATACCTCTTTCCCTGTAGCATACTTAAGTCAGCACAGGTTTATTTATTCCTCCAAACAGCCTCAAGGCTTACATTCAGATTTACAGCGACGCTTTTGTAAGGACTATTCACACAAAGTATAGTTTCTACTTCTGGGAAAAGATATGTGTAAATGCTGTCTACATACAATACTACATACAAAAGTGTATAGTGCAATACAGCACAATTTACACATTATATGTACAAGGTAGAGTGCATGACCCGGGTATAATGGAGGTGTATCATATTCTGAGTCTGAAGGGAATAGGAGGTAAATGCACATAAAATTACATGTTTTGATATTTGGATTTTTTTTCCCTTCCATTGGCTTGATTTTACTTTTACAAGCAACGAAGCAGTTGCTTGATCCTCATTTGTCAGGGTGCTAGGGCCATCTACTGGCAATGATGAAAACTGCAGTTCTAATGTTGACTTTCAGATGTTAAGAAAACAGTGGCTGCAGCATATCATTTCTAACTGAGTTTCATAAAGTTAGCATTGAAATAGTGGTGTAACAATATGTATACCACTCACCTTCTCAGTTCTTCCACTATTGATATCAGATGGTAGACATTTTCTCCCAACAGTTCTAAGATCAGTCTGTAAAACAAACGCTGCTTTATTGGAAGGAAATAACCACGCCAGTGATTATAAAAAATCCATTTTAGTAGAGAGAGTGCAAAGCAAACAAGTAACCATGGCTGTGCACTATTGCAGTACAACAACAATATATGGGATAATGTATGGAGTAATTTTGATATACAGAACTTAGGGTTTGAGCCCACTGCATTTAAAATTCAATCACCACTTTATGTAATCTACATCTGTAACACAATTTTATGTTTTCTTGAAAGATTTTATATTTCCTTCAAGCCATGATAGAGATCAACATTCAACAACAAACTCCAAATGTGTTTCTCTTCCAAACCAATTTTACAATCCCTTTTTACAGCAGCAGACAATATGTCTGAACAAAAGTGCTCCCAGGAAAACCAAGAAAAGTAGCACACATTTATGATACAATTAAATGCACCATTTTGTTAGCAAATCATTCATTTTCAAATACATTTCAAATTTATTTTTATACCTAGTTTGAAAATGTTAATGATTTTAGCCCCTACAAGTACTACTCCAAAGTTATTACAAGCTGATTAAACCAGGTATGCAGTAATACGTACAAGTACAGTGTGAGACCTTTTGGCAGCACTCCATGCTAAACTTTAAAGGTCAACGTTTTTGCAGTAAATGCAATGACTGCGCGTTTCCCTGTTTGTCTGCTACTGTAGGTCGGGTACGCAGTATCTGTCATTCTTGGAGAAAAGCCTTCTATGGATGTTTATGGTTCTTTAACCATTTACATTTTTTAGTTGCTTATCAAATTAAAAGAGCCTTTAATTTTTTAAAATACAAATAATTATAACTAACAGATAATTATAATGCCTGCATTCTCTCCATGCCATTAAAATTAATAGATTCCTGGTCTCATGTTGATTGATGATATAATTTGAGCGGGCAGTCACTGAGTGAGCTTTTCACAGCAAGAGAGGGAAAAGGATGAGTTATTTCTGGCTGAGAAAGGTGCCTTTTAGGGATGAATAGGCACATAAGCATGACTGGACAGGTTTGTACACAGTAAAGGTAACAAGTTTATATTTACTTATTTGGCAGATATTTCAGCATTTTCCTGTTATTTCCATTTGATAAATGAAATATCTAACAAAACTGGTTGAAAAAATAATTACTTTTACTACAATGATGGTGATTTTCCTTTAACTGTGGCTAAAGCCAGGATCAAAAATTTCTATACGTGTGTATAGAAATTGTGTGTGTGTGTGTGTTAAACTTACATCAAGTGCAATACGAATAATGTCGCTGTGTGTTATTTTCTCAGCAGATCCTTTCAGTTCCACTATGCCTTCATCGCTGAGGTACCTACAACACCAAAAACAAGGCAGAGGAAACAAATGAAGCTGGGAAAGGTTTCAAATAGTCTAAGGTCAACATGTTTAACCGTAGTAATGTTTAAACTTTCAAAACACATCTACTATAGTTATTACATTCAACTAAAACTTATCTAAAAACTGAAACTAGTTAGGAAAAAAACGTGCCTTCACAAAGTGTTGTGTGTTTGTATGGCAATACTTATTCTAAATTCTCTAAATCTCATACATATTATGATTAATAAATAATCCCCTTTGGGGTTGCATCAGGAGGGGCACCCGGGGTATAACTTTGCCAAATAAAACATGCGGAGCTACCTGCTGTGGCGGATACAGTTATTATATTTTTGTATTTTCTAATTAGTTTTTATTTTTATTTCATTTTGACTTTTTGTTTTTAATTCAGTTTAGTTTTAGTTAGTTTCCAGAATGGATTTTCTTGTTTCAGTTTAGTTTTTGTTGTTTGAAAATGTTTAGTTTTAGTTTATTTTTTATTAGTTGCAGTGTCAGTTTTAGTCTTTTTAATTATTACTGTATGGAGGGCATATTTCAGAGGCATGATTTAGGAAAATCAGTACAGGTATTACAATAAAAACATTACTTTTTGAACGCAGTTGACTCCAGAGTCTCAATAAACATGTCCATCAATGCCTCATCAGGCAGTTTTTACTAACAGATACTAAAACTAAGGATATTTCCTCTATATTTTTAGTTTAGTTTTCCCAAGTTCGCAAAATCGTTTCAGTTAGTTTCAATTTTTTTTCAAAAGTCTAGCTTTTATTTTTATTTTAGTTACCTAAACGGTTTTTTTCACAGCTAGTTTCGTCTTGGTGGTGACCCAGCTGAAAGTAACTTTAAACAATATGCAAACTATACAGTATAAACATCAACTATGCTCAAAACACAGCAAAACCCTAAAACTGAAGTAAACAAAAACACTAAAAGTAAAAATAACTCTCCCATCTAACCAGCACAATCAAATTACAATTCTAGTCTATTAAGGTCAATTCATATTTCAATATCACACAAATTTTTTAACTGCTTGCTTCAAGGATGTTTGTTTGAACCAAGGATGCGTATGCTTGGTTCAGATAGCGACCCCTCCCCAGAAACTAAACTGAATAATGGGGAAGAAACAGCAGAAGAAATCTGGAATAAGTAGACTGTGTTTATAATTTTGAAGTTTTGTTTTTGTCATGTAGAGTTAATTTCCCAGGGTCTGTGATCTGAGTAGTTGGTGTGCAGGAGAACCAGCGTCAACCACCTTAGGGCCACTGTTAAATGTGTTTATCTGGGTATTATTGACAGAGATTTTTTTTTTTATTATTATTATTATTATTATTATTCACCTCTGATAATTACTTATAGGACTCTAGAAGGGATCACTCTATTAACTAAGTGCAAAACCTGAAGCAGTGAGTGTTTATAGTTGGATGTGGGTGAACGGGATTCAGTAAAGTCCTTATAATGTCTCTGCCTGGACTCATTCCTACATGCTGTAAAGTGCTGCTGGGAAGTTCTGAGCTTTAAAAGCATTGCATGGTTTCCAGTTTGTTAGCTTTAACAACTGCCTGGATACCTTTGACTGGCCCGACATGTAACGTTATTACTCTGTCCACGCAAAATCCAGCGCCAGACTACGCTGTAATAATAGCATGCTAAATGTGTATTGCATAGCTAGCGTCATTTATCTCGCTAGTTCAACTAATTACGTTGCCACAACGCACAAAATCCAAAGTCGTCGGGTAAACTTCGTACTTATATTTTAAGTTAGAAGTACGTCGGTTATTGTTTCTTTAGAAAACACCAGTCTAACAGTTGTAGTAGTAGTGATAATAGCATTAGTAGTACTAGCTAGCGCTCTGAAATTAGCTCCCATGCTACCTACCAGCCCTCTTTGGTCAGGGAATCTGTCAAATCAGTCATTGTACTTCCAAACTGCCGATGTAGCAATAAGGACACCAAAAGTTTTAAAGTGGATACAGTTGAATAACAGCTATCTCGCTCTGTAATACATATTATCTTCCAGACAAAGCTCGCTAATATCAATACTGAACGACTCTACGGTACATACGTCACACGAGACTCTCTGTACGAGTACGGAGTGCTGCGAGGGTCCAAATAGCTTTTACGTTTTTACATTTTTATGTTTCACATATATTTGTTCATTTCTCTATTAATGGATAAAGCGAAAACTGCCTGACATCCAGTTTTAAATGACAGCAATTTCAAATGGATCGTCTCAAAGTCTTTCTGGAAGAAGTATGATAATATAATAATGTACACTCACCTCAACCTTATTAAGTACACCTGTTCAGTGGCTCATTATAGCAAATATCTAATCAGCCAGTCACATTAGTTTCAGTTTTAGGTTACTTTATTTGTATTTGTTTGTGCCAGTGCCAGTCATCCATCCTCACATGCACACTCTCAATACTGACACAAGAGACAACAGATAAGCATTACACAAAATGCTGAAGAAAAAAAAAATAATATCAATAATTTGGAGTATCATGTAACCCACAAAGTAACAAAGCTATAATATATTCATCTGCGTGATGGCCGCTGGTACAAAGCTGTTTTTAAATCTTGTCGTTCTACACTTTGGGACTAGAAACCTTCATCCAGAAAGAAGAAACTGAAACTCACTATGCAAAGGGTGCAAGCTGTGGTTCACCAATCAGCCTGTTAGACCACTTAACAATTTGATTGAGTGAGTTTGTTCTTTACAGATAAATATCCAAACCATGACACCAAGGAAAAGGATCAAACAGATTCAGTAAAAGCACAACAAAATAACACTATTGTGGTTTTATCAATGTGGTAATGAGAAAGCCTTCTCAAACATGAGAGTTGCTGCTACCCTTTTTTGCACACAGCTTCACAGTTTGCTTTAAAAGTCAGTTTGGAATTAATCACATGAAAGCAACTCAATGCATTTAAGCATGTAGATGTGGTTAAGACGATCTGCAGAAGTCCAAATCAAGCATCAGAATGGGAACGAAAGGTGATTTAAGTGACTTTGAATGTGGCATGGTTGTTGGTGCCAGGCGGGCTGGTCAGAAACTACTGATCTACTGGGATTTTCCTGCACAACCATCTCTAGAGTTTACAGAGAATGGTTCGAAAAATAGCAAACATCCAATGACCACCAGTTGTCTGGGTGAAAATGCCTTATTGATGCCAGAGGTCAGAGGAGAATGGCCAGACTGCTTCGAGCTGATACGAAGGCAACAGTAACTCAAATAACCACTCATTACAACAAACAAATTGCAGAAGAGCATCTCTCAATGGACAGTACATTGAACCTTGAAGCAGATGGGCTACAGCAGCAGAAGACTAAACCAGGTGTCACTCCTGTCAGCTAAGAACTGAGTAAACTAATATATATAAGTGACATGAAGAAAAATATAGTTCACATGTGGAGCTTTGATGATTGTTTATACACAGTACTTCCAATTATTGTCTTTTTTCAATACTGAAGCTAGTATTTTGCACTCAGACTTTGCAAGCCGGACAGCAGGATTCCTCTAGAATTTTAATCAGTTTTAAATGTTTACTTTTTCCGTGTCTACTGAGAGTTTCACTGTGCCTGAAAAATATATTAGGTTTAAGCCTACACAGTATGTGTCCACAAAGCTATTCAGGCAAATTCTTCTTGCACAATCCCCTAAGTGATTTTGTTTATACTGCAAATTTGACTATAGAGCAGTCAAATGTGGAAGAACTTGAATTCTATATTTTTATATAAATCTTATGTGTGTAGAAAGCCATCTCAACCACTGTTAGTGGACATCTAAAACCTTAACATGATAAATTACAAAAAGCATCTGTAGCCAGACCTGGGACCAATAACAAACTTCAGATGCACATCGGAATATCCTGTAGCTTACATCTCTTTAACATATTGACATGCAATCCCAAAACTGATGTGTTTGCTTGATCAGTGTCTCAGAAATTTTTATGTGGTGGAAACAACTGTTTATTCTATCTATGTTTTTTTTTAGTATTATTGACAACTCTTTTGTTGATCCAGTTATTCAGAATATGAGAACAAGCAGTTGATTTACCGTCACAAAATGATCCTTCTCCTTTGTCCTCCAGACTTTGGAGTCATACTGGACGAGTCACACAGCAAGCATTTGTCAGCTATTTCTGGATGCAGCCGACTACTCCCGTCATGGATATGATGAAAGAGTCTCAGACTCAACCATACAGTAAACAACCATACAGTAAACCAAAGTGTGTGATAATGAGGAAAAATGGCCTCTTCATAAGGACAACGATGTTCAAGCTATGGGCAGTTTTCAGTGGGAAAATTGATAAGCTCTCAGTGGGTCTAATATGACATTTTGTACGACCTCTTTGGAAATATGATATGATGTAGCAGCAAAATTTGTTTAAACCAGGGATGATCATCCCCAGCAGATTACTTACATTAGGTATCATCTACATAAATGTGCACCCTTTTAAAGGGTTTTTACAGAGGAGATTTTTAATATACTATATTACCATACACCCCATTAATCAGAAAATACTTTCAGTTACCTTTTCTTGCCTATGTTGTTAGGGATAGTATCAAGCTAGGAATGATATATGAGCAAGGACTTCAGTAAAAATCTTCAGGCTAATGATAGGAATTAATTTCAAAAAAACAGTCTTTAAAGATCTGTATTGTAAAATTTCCTACATTTTTGTTGGAAACCACTATTCACTGCAGGAAACATTTTAACAGATTAATTACTTACATTAGTTTATACAACACAGTAGTATATATTTATTAGGTACATGTTGCTAGTACCAAGTTGGACCCCCCTTTTGCCTTCAGAACTGCCTTAATTCTTCATGGCATAGATTCAACAAGGTGCTGGAAACATTCCTCAGAGATTTTGGTCCATATTGACATGATAGCATCACATGATTGCTGCAGATTTGTCAGCTGCACATCCATGATGTCAATCTCCCATTCCACCACATCCCAAAGGTGCTATATTGGATTGAGATCTGGTGACTGTGGAGGCCATTTGAGTACAGTGAACTCATTGTTATGTTCAAGAAACCAGTTTGAGACGACCTGAGCTTTGTGACGTTAAGGTTTGACATGCTGTGCATTCAGAGATACTCTTCTGCTTAACTTGGTTGTAACGAGTTGAGTTTGTTTATTTGAGTTACTGTTGCCTTCGTATCAACTTGAAGCAGTCTGGCTATTCTCCTCTTGACTTCTGGCATCAACAAGGCATTTTCACTCAGAGAACTGCCGCTCACTGGATATTTTCTCTTTTTTGGACCATTCTGTGTAAGCCCTACAGATAGTTGTGTGGGAAAATCCCAGTAGATCAGCAGTTTCTGCAATATGCAGACCACCCTGTTTTGCACCAACAACCATACCACATTCAAAGTCACTTAAATCACCTTTCTTCTGATGCCATTCTGATGCTCAATTTGAACTTGAGCAGGTAGTCTTGACCATACTCATACATTGAGTAGGTGCCATGTGATTGGCTGATTAGATATTTGCAACAACAAGTCATTGAATCTATTAGGTGTGCCTGATAAAGTGGCTGCTGAGTGTAGAACAGCTTTAGTGCTTGATCGCTGTTATTCAGTTTCTGGCCTTCATCGGGGTTTTGATCAGAAGGCCACAGGTTGAAACGCTTTTTGTCAAGCAATAAAGGTGTTGCCTGAGCTTTAACTAGTTCATACTTTATCCTTTTCTCCTTCTTCAGGTGAACATCTACTCTGTTTCAACAGTTTGAGGTATTATCTCCTTGCTCTAAATTGCCTTAAAGTCCAATAAACAAAGCATAGGAAAAGAAACACCTAAATGTGTATTTTGGATGTTGTTTCCACAACTAGTCTGATAGAAGATATGTTATGGAAACCCAAAAAGTTTGTGCAAAATCTCAAAATTACTGAAAAATAAATCTATGCTTTTGAGAAAAAAATTAACAAACAAAAAAACCCCTACAAAACAGTTACAAATTAAAGTGTTTTTATCAGTGTGGGTGGTTTTGGTGACTTAAAAAAAATATAATTGAAACCACAAGATGGCAGTATATGCACACTGAACAGTTAAAGCACTACCTAATCCCCACGTAGAAGTTTAACAACGTTTAAAGCAGTTTTTACTGTGAAACATAGAAATGGGCAACTCAAAGCTTTATGGTGAAGATAACTTTACCCTTATTAGGTCTGAGCCCATGTTTCATTGTGATACTTTTGCGTCATAGCTTACCAACAGATAAGCATTCAAAGTCAAGGCTTTCTCCTCTCAAGTATAATCAAATTCCATACAAAACGGACAGTATTGAGCACTGGTTCATTTCATGCCTACAGCCTGAGACTTTGACATAAGATTGAATTATGTCAATTGTCGTGTTTTATTGAAAATATCTTAATCAGTTTAAAAACATTCCTACCCAAATCCCCCTTTCACTGATTATCCTTGAAGCTCTTTGTCAAAACCAGACATGTATTGTTATAAATTCTATCTTTGTAAAAAAAAAAAAAAAAAAAAAATATTTTTTTTTTTTTTTTTTTTTTTTTTTTTTTTTTTTTTCCCCTCTTTTTCCCCCCC
>VUQS01009731.1:3100-18084 GCA_015108495.1 Heterochromis multidens
AGTTTAAATCCCTTTTTTTTTTTTTATTTTGATATTTTTTTTTTTTTTTTTTCCTTAGTCTGATAGTTCTCTTGGACCCTTCATAGGTATTTAGGGTCCATACTCATTGTTGCTGTAGCCTAACCTCTGTGGCTGCTCCCCTTTTCAACTATGGCAACCCAGACATTGCTGGCTGACATTAAATTAATTGGTAAGGTTGCACCAGGGTAGGTATGCAAAAGTGTGACTTTATCAGTAAATACACCGGTTTGAAAGAAACTTGAATTATCCCTTAAGGCAAACTTCAAAACTGTGAACCTATCCTTTAACATCTAAACATACATACATAAAAGCTAGCTGTCCATGGAAACATTTTATCAGCATAGTTCTGCACTCTCCCCTTCCCTTTAAGTTATGATCTCCAGACATAAAATTTTTAACAGGCATGCAAGAAAGAGGAGAAGAGAAGGACAGCTCAAGAATTTCAGAAGTTGGTGAGTCTCTCTGCCCTTGGGACTTCAGTCCAGCAGCTTGATGATTAGACACTATGAAAAGAGTATTTCCATAATTCTGGTCGGATGTGGGTCCAAAGACAGTAATGAAAGGTAGTAATGAAGAATCAGGAACTGATTAATCATGATAATGATGACAGAGATGGATCTCCTCCTTAGCCCCCTAGAGGGCAAAAATGGATGGATGGATGGATGGAGAGGTTTCATGGCTAACAATCATCTCTAAGTCAGACTCAAGTTTTTGGCAATACCAGTTATAAAGGCTGCAGAACTAATGTTTGAGCCACAAAAACAGAAACAGAAAGTACATGTCCAGCACACTAAACTGGAAAGACCTTATGGGCAGTTAGTTCAGCTCATATTCATGTTTCTTTTTGTCAATCTATCTCTCTCTCTCTCTTTCTCTCTCTCTCTCTCTCTCTCTCTCTTTCTCTCTCTCTCTCTCTCTCTCTCTCTTTCTCTCAGTCTTTCCCTATGTAGGACAGTGCATGTGTATAGATATATTTTCAGTGTATCGGTCCCCGGAAAGTAGAATTGGAGATCATCCAAGGAACAGATTGTCCCACTTTTACGTCCTGAAAAAGTGGAGCGGCCAAGTTCTGTCCTCTATATCCCTCTCTTTGACTGGGTCTCCACCCTACAGCCTTTTTCATACGACCAATGACGAAGAACTGTCAGGAACACTCCAGGCCTCCTCCAATGTAAAATGGACAGAATGAGCCACTAACTTGGAAGGGAGAGGGCAGTTTGTTTTATATGAATGGTACAGCACCAGCCATCTGACGTAGGAGTTTACGAGGGAAGGGCTAAGCTGAGATCTACCCTACATCATCAGCACTCATTAAAGTTGGACAGGATAATTAAAAGATCCTGTAAGTTTTTGTGTTTACATTCTCTAAAACAAAAGTTTGAAAAGATCCACTGAGGAATTTAGTCGCTTCATTTACCAAAGACGAGGCTTGGCATTTTCAAGCTGTAATTAAATACGTGCTTCATAAAATCCAGCAAAATGTGAGTGTTTAATTGACAATCCTAGAATACTGGATTCATTTTAAAGACGGATAACAATAACAGCAGTAGATTCATCCTCTGTGCACCCAGAGATTCTGGCAATTCCCGCAGCGAGGGGAAAAAAATGATCCTATCAAACACAAACAGATGCGTTTAAATCAGCTGCTTATCTGATGCTGATCAAACAAAAAAATGATAACACTGCTAATCAGTAATTAAATGGATGATTAAAATAATTACCCCCAGCTCTCCATTTCACATATAACATCCTCCTCCTTTGATCTGCATGCCAACGCGATCCTTCCTAATAACCTCAACAAGGACTGCCCTTTTTTTGCTTTTTAGTAAAAAAGGGGCCACAGTTTGCCTCATAAGTTACATGCCGATCACCTGATGTTTTGAGCAGGCATGCATACGCGTGGTCTGATCTTGTACAAGGAGCACTCAAACACATCTGTCCTGGAAAAATGTCTAAAAGAAAGCAGCATTAAGTGCCAAACCAGTCAGCCCGAGCCCGGCTGGCGGTCTTGTGTAGATCAAAGTGGGCTATCTTTCCCCTCAGACTGGATATAATTGGGTCAGGTGGAGCGTGCACTGAGGGCCTCGCTTGGTCTAAACTTGGCTGGATGGGCTGGGAGACCTCAATGCAGAACTGATTTAGGAGTGAACATCCCCTGCGCTATTTTTTGAGACATCCCCCTAACTGTAAACATTATCTGACAGCACAGCTTAAGTTCCTTTATTGCCAACCAAAAAAAAAACAATAATTAAAAAAATAATCTAAATCAGGGTTTCTCAGCTTCTCCTTTTTCATAAGTTAGAGTTATGTTAGTTTGAGTACAGCAGAGCTTTTTAAAAATGTAAAGTCCTAAACAGCAAAATACAAAACATGTTCCCCATTGATTCTGAATATAATGTTCAAATATTTCTTTACAAATCTCCTGTGACCCCCACCCCTCACCCCAAGTGGGATACCTCCTCCATTCTGAGACAGAGGACCCTGCGTAAATTAAAAGTTTAAAATCTTGAAGTATGATTTCATCTGCACTTTCACTCTTCATGCAACATTAAAGAAGCATATTCCACGTCTAATTAGAGTTTTTTTTTTTTTGCTATCAAACAGCTAATCCAGGTCCATGTGCACGTGTCACGTAGCAGCTCTCAATCCAAACTTGTGTTGTGCAACTGGTGTGTGTTAGTGGATTAGGCTCAGTATCTTCTTGGCCTTGACTGCATCACCTGAACTACATTAAAATGGTGCAGTGCTGACATGTACAGTACAACACAACATACTGTAGAGAACTTATGTTTTTTCAATTTTGTCCCCTGTTGTCTGTTATAACACAAGCTTCCCTTTCACTCGGTGTGCACGGCGTTACAGAAAGCTCATTAAAATGTCAAGAAAGCAGAGACTTCAGAGGTGACTGTACAGCAGGTTTTCTCCTGTTTCACAACAACAAAAGAAGAAGGAGGAAGAGCAGAGTGCAAGTCAAAACATTTCCAACCATAGGATAGACATCCTTGCATTCAGTAAGCTTTTCAAGGACATCCTCTTCTTACTACACTTGTGTCAGAGCTTCTGCCTCAAGTGTCAAATGCAATGAAAAGCATGCCACAAGCAAACTAGTCAGACATACGGAGATGAAAGCAGGTTTAAGGCTTTAGGGTGGATTTTATGGCCACAAATTAAGTGTCCACTACTGACAGTTTCACTTACCTTGCACATCCAGTGACATAAAGATAACACTGAGAGACAAAAATCAACAAGGTACTAATAAATGCTGTTAGACATGGTTGACAAAGTGAGAACCATGTCAATGGCTGTCAGGAACCATTACAGTTCATCCACCTTCCATGTAATAGAGTGTAATTCATTCTACAGTCTGAAGAAGCCTTCATTATTAACTTTGCAATTTCACTTTACACTGCTGTGTTCTCTAAGTAAAGGACTTTGTACTAAATCTGTATCTGAAACCAGGAACAGTTAAGCTAAAAGAGAAATATGATCTCTAACATTTATCCTTGCTTGGTAGCAAATGGGACCATCACTTGTTATTTTCTTTTCCAGGTTAGATGTTGGACAGAAAAGAAAAAAAACAAACAAACAAAGAAGGTATTAAATGTATATTTTGTGGAAAACATGTCTTTTTTTTTTTTACACCTGCTCTTCACTGTGACAAGATCTGCACTACCTCATTACAGTTCTGAAGTGAGCCAGAAGGGCCTGAAAAAGAAACTGAAGGAAACGGTGAGGTTAATGAGCTGAAACAATTATACTAAGACCTAAAGGTGTGTGATCACCCACTTGTGCTGGAGCTCTGTCACCTTATGATGTATTACTTCTGTTTTTATGTAATAAAGAAGATTGAACTCTCACTTGGTTTCTGCTGTAGCAGCTGCCAAGTACATAGAAGTGTTCCCTTTTAAGATGCCTGTAATCAGGGCATCTGAAATCCAGCTGCTGCTTTCTGAGGCATCAGTGTTAAACAACTGTGACTTAATTGTTCAATCATTAATTTGAAGTTTTGATAAAAACCAGTAAAGCTCAAGGTGTTTGAGTTTTTCATTGTGGTGGATATGCAATTCGCTGGCTTCTATTTTCATGGCTTACGGCAATCCTCCAGATCTTTCCCCTTGGGGAAATCTCCCTGTATGTAATAATGAAAAGCCTGCAGAGTCAGGGGAAACAGCCCGTCTCTCCTGTTTCTTCTTAATGAGCACAACAATGAGACTCTATTGGTTCCACAAATAACAATTAGAAGTGCATTAAAAATGACTTCTCAAGGTTATTTGATAATAACTAAATGTTAGACAGAGAGTGATCCATGCCAGTTATTTTATCAGATTTATATATATATATATATATGTGTGTGTGTGTGTAAAATATGCACAAATTTATTTTGCTTATATATTGGTTTTTCATAGCTCCATACCCCTGTGGGACTGATTTGGAGTATATTTTGTTTCGGGGTTTGCATTTCTGCTTCATGCATATAGTAGAAGCCTGCAGCTAATGGAGCCTAGCTGTATTCTTCCACAGCAGTAAGCTGTCACTGGAAATAGTCGTTCAGCATGTCTGTTTTTTGTCCTACACTCTCTCCATGCCAAACCCTAGGGAATTATTGGACCGTATAGCATTGTCACATCTGCTACACTGACCAGGCTGCTAATGGACTCCCGCTCTTCCTGATTGAGGAGGACCGGACAGGACCAGGCAGGAAAGAACACTATGAGACAGGACAGGATGAACTGGGAATCGGTTGTGTTGGAAATTTTCTGACTCACTTTCTGAGACGCTCATCTCGACTGACACATTGAGCCGTTTGGCCGGTCCAGTGTATTTCATCTTCCACTCAATTGCTTCATAATCACATTCTCTTTTGGCATTACCCACACATTATGTATAATCGCTCAGTCCCTGTCTGGCATTGATATTGTCACCCAGCTTCCTTTGTTCCATTATGATCAATTGTTCTGTGTTTTGAGGAGGCCATTAATCTTCCTTTGCCCAGTCTGCCCCAAATTGCCCAGTTTGTTTATTTTCTCCCTTTTCCAAATGAATTCCCATTGGTGCAATTCTCCAATAGAAAAATATGCTTTTAAAGCCAGTATTGCTTGTTGTGCATTATACAGTGTAGGGCAAGCCTTAGAAGGTTGTGTGAACTCAGTTACGTGGTATCTATAGGATGAAAGGGCACCAAGTTGGAATGCATCACTGGTGCATAGCTCTAGCTAATACTGTGGTGCATTTTTTTCACCCAGACCTGAACTAAATGAGGTGTTTAGGTGTATGTGTGTGGCTGCATGCGTATGGCAGTCAGTTCTCTAGGGTCCTTAGAGGGTTTCCACCTTGCCACCAGCTGACACCATAAATACTGTGAGCAGGCAATGATTTTGACAAGTTGCAGCTAAACAAGTGTGTGAAATGTGGGTGTTGATGAGCTCCCGTTTGATTCTGCTCACCTTTCCATTTCAACACCTTTTCTTTTTGAACTCATCCAGTACAAGTGTCTGGGTGGTATTAATACAGGCATGTAGGTAGCTTTTACATAAGCATAAGTATTAATTTTTTTTTTTTATCCAAACATCCAGTTCTAACTTACATTATCAAGTATTCCACCATTTCCTCTGTCCATGGATCACTGCCATTTTAAAGGCCATAACTTACTTTGTAAACAGGGGTAATGCATGGAGGGCTTCAATTAGTCACAAAATTTACAGGTATAACTCAAATTAAGTGGATTCAGCTTAAGGGCTACTGTAGAGCAAGGGGTTCTGAAAAAATTTGGGGGGGCAAGTTATCCTTTACATAGGAGAACATTTTCCAAGGACCCCCTCATAATGCTAAGACCCATTTAGCTAGTTTGGGCTTAATGTCACTTAAGCATGTGGACAGACTCAAGTACTTCTGTGTTCTCTGTGCCAGCTAGCCATCCAATGAACTGAGCAGGAACTGTTTGTTGTGAGTTTCTTTTTGCTCAAAGATCACGTTGGAGGTTTTAAAAGATACGCCTGTTCCATTGTCGTAAACAGGCCACATCTGTAAATATGTACTTTTTCTTGATCAGAGCAGTCCCAAGTATGACTGCTTTAGGGGGGCACGTAGTCTGCTATGATGCACACACCTTCAAACCCTCCATTCTCCATTCTGTCTTGTTTTTTGTTTTTTTTAAGAGTGACAGTTTGTTAATAATGTCCGTTAAATTAAGGGACGGTTAAAGCAAGGTTGGATAATTTAGGTTTAAAACCTAAATAAAATGCTTTGGGTGGCAGAGGGCCACGCTGATGGGGGCTGGCCAACAAGCCAGTGCTATGGAAACAGCATGTTTAATAGGAAGGTATTTTTTGGACTCTTTGGCTCTTGGTTGCAAACCCCCAGGGATCTAGGAAGCTACCTTGAGAACCACTGATTTTCAGTTTTCTTTTCATAGAGTCAAATAACAACACAAGTTATCTCATTGCACTCAAAGGAAGGTCAAGGTCACAATGTAATAGCATAAGAAAACTCAGCATTAACCTTTAAGCATGCACTTGGTGACAATGGGGAGAAAAAAAAAATTATGCAGGACAGAAAAACCTCCGGCAGAACCGGGGACGGCAGCCATCTGCCCGGCTAGAATATCACCTAAACACACGTCGTTGTAATTGAACTTCCAAGATTTACATCCACTGCAAGCAAACAAATACACAGCCATCGTTCCACATGCTAAATGCTGTTACTTTATCTATTAAAGCTTATATGCATGACATTAGAGCAGTCCGCTCTCACCAATTCATCTTAAAGCTATTCTGGAGTAATTTGCTCAATTGCTACAGACTTTTCTTAGGAGGCTCTGTGATTTTTGTTCTTTGTTTTCTGTCCCAATTTCCTCTTCCTACCCACCTACATAAAACATGTGAATTAGACCTCAGAGGACATGCACCCCCCACCCCCCCACCCCTGCCACAATTTCAGCAGCATCCACTTCTTTTTCTAAAGCAGTGACTTTCACCTCGCTGCTAAAGATAATTTCCTTCTTTTACATTCAGTTTGGAGTTCACACAGTCGAGATTTCTATCGCTGTCGATATTTTAACACTCTTTTGTATTGCAAGCACTTTACATCACTTTGGTTGTTGGTGGTACACACACAGCAGTTCTTATTCAATTACAACCAATTCTGTAAGTATCAACAAACACAAAAAAGTAAATACCTTTTGGTCTGTAGTTCAGGCTGTGTTGCTCCTTGTTGTATCCTTAGTGACCTCCTTCATAAACCACAAAGAGAGTAAAAAGGGACCAGGATTAAAGAAATGAGAGAAAGATCCAGGCAATAAAATATAGATGAGGAAAAAAAGAATAAGTGATTTGCCTTTTTCTCTTTCAAAATCACATTTTCATGCCTTTTAGTCTTTAAATATGCACTGGCATGAGCCAGCCTGAGCTCCTGTATTGTGCAGCCTCTCTTTCTCTTTTTCATTCACACACACACTCTTTCACCTACTCTATGCCCTGGTATAGCTTCTCTCTTCCTCTCTCTCTCTCTATTGCACACACATCCATGCACTCCCTCTCCAGCATTGCATACTCTCTTTCTGCCTTACTTCAGCTGCTAGATTGATCTCTCTTCTCCATTCTCCTTCCTCTCTGTGTACTGACTCTTCACCATCTGTCAGTTGTTCTCTCTTTTTTTTTCATACCCAAGTGCTCTTCTGTTCAATTATCCCCAATTTTCTTCATTATTCTCTCTCATTCTTTGAGTTTTTCACGGTTCTAGCACATCTCTAGCTCTCTATAGTCCCTCTCTTATTATTTCAACCAATTTATCAATCAGATACACTCACATTATCTGTCCCACACATTCTGGGCATGGGTTTATACACTACACAGCTCCCTTTGTCTCCTTGATGCTGAAAGGTCATCAAAAAATAGCAAAAATCTGTTTCTGTTTGGGCACTTTCCAGTGATAAATATAGCAGGTATGTTGCCCTGTTTTACTAGGTTTCTAGCTATATGCTTGTGCAACATTAACCAACCTGTCAGGCACTGTGATCTTTGACTTTGAAGAATCTGTGAGGACTGGTGCATCTTTGTGTTGTTTTCTCAGCTGTCTCACCATTTATTCTTTAGAGCTTTTTGTTGCTGGGACTTCTGTTCCAATCCCAGTACAGTGGAGGTATTATCATTTTCTTTAGTATATGCATCGATTTAAAACATTGCAACTGGAAAATTAATAGAAAATTAGAACTGCAGCAGAAACTTTGTCCTGGTTATAGTGAGTTACCTGATAAAACTGAAAATTACTTATTTTAGCAGGTAGTAAAGAAACTGCTATGTATTGTTCATACAGTACTTCACATTGACAAGCCTTTCATTTACTCCTTGTTCTAAAATCTGGAGCCGGGGTGTCAAACACAAGGCATGGGGGCAAGAATCGGCCTGGCAAAGACTCCAATCTGGCCCACTGGATGGCATTGGAAAATGTGAAGGAGGGCATAAACTTTGTACTTTTAACTGTATTTTCATAAGTTTTACAATTTTTCCTACTAATAAAGAATTCCCCCATGGCTATTCATACTACACCAAAGTAATTAAGTAATAAATAAACAATTAGATGGCAGAAAAGTTCCTGCTTTTTCACTATCTACTATAGAAATTTCTGTTTTTTACAATGGGTAGTCAATGTGTAGTTAAACTTCCTTAGACTAACGGAAATGGGAGTTTCTTTGGTCCGGCCCACTTAAGATTAAAGCAGGCAACATCAACAACTACCCTGATTACAATTGCAGTTATGGAGATTGGCAAGACATGATAACGGTTCTCATGGGAATAATGTTGCCACTAGCAAACAAACTTTTCTTTTAAGTTACTCAAAAGAGAAAAAAAAAGAGAGAATTGCTTAAAATCTACCCAACTTTTCATCCCTTTTCCATCATGCTCCATATGGCAAAAATCATAATAGCAGTTATTTTTGTCAATATTGATTCACATTTTTTAAATTGACTAGTATTCGACTTTTGAAAAGAGAGAGCACCCAGCACTCTCCAAAAAATACTTCATTATCTTTATTAAAGGCTAAAAACACAGCCTTCTAAAATTCTACAAAAATAGTATAGTAAACACAACAATACACAACAATATTAAATAGATAATATTGATAGAGATGGGGGGGGGGACTAAAAAGTGTGTTATCAAAAAAAGTTATCAGACAAAACTTTCTGTAACTAAGTGAAAAGAACAGGTGATATCTGGGGTGGGTGTGGTCCATTACAATACAAGTGGCTTTCCTTTGGAGCCGATTAATGTGAATATTACCAAGGGAGGGTAGAGTCGCACCGATAATGCTCTGCTGCCCTCATCAACTGTTGCAGGGCCTTTCTGTTCTCTCCTGTGCAGTTGGTGAACCACACCATGCAGCAGTAGGTTAGCAGGCTCCCTACTGTTGACCAACTTGGTCAACAGGTGATGAGGGAGGTGAGTGTGCTTTAACTTCTTCACCTGATGGCGGATGTCTGTGGTTCAGGTGAGGTCAGTCAAGATATGAGCACCAAGGAAATTCAATTATTAGGTTAAGGACTTTTGTGCTTCATGTGAAACATGTCAACCAACTGCTAGGGGAGTAACCTGTGCCCAGCATTAGCCATTGCCAGTTATTGGCAGAATTGGCATGGATGTAGTGGGACCCCTTGAGAGAAGTTCTTCAGGCAACCAATAGATCCTGGTCATTTGTGATTAATGCCACACACTATCCAGAAACCTTCCCTCTGAGATCTGTTAAGGCTAAACAACTTGCAAATTGTCTTGTTCAGCTGTTTGCAAAGGTAGACTTACCAAGAGAGATCCTTACAGACTGTGGTACAAACATCCTGTCTAAACTGCTACAGCAAGTCTACCAGTTGTTGAAAAGACTTAATCACAACAAACAGCTTAACAATAGTTCTTCATTCAAGCCTTTGGAGCTTTCTGTGTGTAGCGCATGAATCCAATGTGCTCCCGTTTGTAGCAGTAATTTTTCTCTATCACCACCTCTTTTAGGAGGACGTATCATGTCTATACCTTGGAATTTAAGGGAACTCACAAGATGGCCAGCTGCATTAAAATGCCTAGCCACCGGGAATCTTTCATCACCATTTCTTATGTTGCTTTTGTGCTCAGAAATCCTGACTTTTGCTTCTCCTTAGGTTTTACCTACATATTCTATCATATATCAAAACAATGGAGTGTGAATGTATGTTAGATAGAAAGCACTTAGACACAGATAAAAGTGCTTGTGTGAAAAGGTGAATGAGACATGTTGTACTTTGAGTGCTCAAATAAAGTAGAAAAGCACTATATAAGAACCAATCCATTTACCATTTACCATTTACTATATGCTAGCCCACAAGGGCATTTCAACATATAAGTTGAGTCTTTTAGATTTAGAAAAAATATAATGCTCCAGTCAGGAGCGAGGCCCTGACTACAGAGACTATTTTTCACTCTTAGGGCAACCGCCAGTCCAAGCCGAGGTCTGTGGGCACACACAGGAAATTGTTAATGATCCTTACTGTATCTTTATAGCTCTCAGTGATCAAAGTCTCTTTCTGTCTTTCTGTCATCTTGGATTGAAGTGAACTCAACCAGTCGCAGCCTCACTGGCAATGACTGTGTACTTTTAGGGAGGGACTGAGTGCACTGATGTAAAAGAAAGAAGTGAGCTAAATTTACATTTTTATAATTATTTCATAATTGTTATAGCAAATGTTTGTTTGTAATGGCTCAGTCCTAGTGTGAAGGCAGGTCAGGACAAGTTAGTAAAGATGTCCGTTGGTCTTTATTAATTACAGAAATGTTGAATTTCTTCCCAATTCTGATGCCAGAAAAGGTTGGTGGGGTAGGGTTTGTCAGACATTGTTGGAAAAGCTCACAGGTTGAAGCAAGGTCTAAATTTTCAGAGATGATAATTAAAAGTCACACAGTTTTATTGACAGTGACATTGCGTTTAAATTCAGACTGCTCTTGATAGTTTCTGGTGGTACCTGTTTGTTTGTGACGAGCTCAAGGTGTGACTGCGTCACTCTGTGTCCCACTGGGTATTGGGTTGGTATCCATACATGACACAGCATCTCCCATGGCAGCTACATGACGCCTGCTGCAAGGGCAGACTGTGAGTAGAGGAAAGGTAAAAACTCAGCAGCAGAGCAGCAGAGGCTTCCAGTTGCTTCTGACATTAACCCACCGCCAGCATGCTTCCATATTTCCTGTCCATGACCTGTCCAATAAAACAAAAAATGGTATGACATGCTCATTAACTAAACAGTAAAAGTTGAAAGATTACTGTATTCACATGTAAATAATAAAAAATAAATAAATTAGGAAATTATATATTCAATATGTCAGATTTGTGTGATGGCACCAAGTAAGTTTATATAACAAGTATTTTTCAGTGAATAGCATTTATGCCTTTGGAGTGTTTGAGTGAAAAGACTGTCCTTAGGCTTGTTTTATGGCAGCTTTTAGAGCCCATCAAAGAGAAGGATGGAGAAAGGAAAGCTTGGCTGAAATACATTAATGTGCACAACAGTACCCTCTGCTAAGAGGAGATGGAGATGAATCCTGCCATATCCAGCCTCTTAAGGACAACATGACACCTGCATTGTTACCCTTGATAAGAGCTGTAGTCGGTGCTCTTCTTTAATGGTGCACCACTCCATAGTACATATTCACCACACTTTTCATCCTACCTTGGTGCTTACACTGCTTTTGCCACCCAATGTCCTTTTTATTTTTACTGAGAAACTAGCTTTCTTCTTGCTTTCTATATTAACCCTCTCATGCCAAATGCAAGGAGAGAAAAGTGGGTCATGGGCAGATGAAGCATACAGTAGTAAGAACATGCTGGGAAGGTTTTTATTTATTTACTTTTCTGTGTGTTTTAGTGAGTTCAGAGAGGAAGGATAAGACACAAAATATTGATCTATGAATCTGAAGCTGTGAAGCACTTTAAATTGCTGGCTTGGTGTAAAAAAAAATGGTGACTGATCATTTTCAATGTGAGCGCACTGAAAAGCTACAAACCCATTTGCATTCATGTTAGTCAGAGAATAAAATCACATTTTAAGATTCACTATTTGTGAGTGCTGCACTCACAAACTGAGACTGATTTGCATATTCACAGCCCCAAATACAGTTATTAACTCTTGAAATGACATGCTTTTTTATATTAGACACGTGCTTACCATAAAGACAGTCAGTCAAAACAGGCTCAAACCTGCCTTAAGGCCCCATTCATGTGTTATTTTCAAAGAAAACTGATGCAGTGCTGGACTCTTGTGGCCATTTAAAGTAACTGAAATACCTCATACAATTTTTTCAGTTATCAGAATAATGTAAGAAAGATAAGTTAAAAAGCAAAGTAGTAGAAACAAGTTGTCTTTCAAGGATTAGGCTTTCCATCTTATACGGTCTTCTTAAGTATTGCTAATAGAGTAAGTCTAAACATTCCCAGCTTGGATGGCTGTAGAGCAGGTCACCTACTAATTGAAAAGTTGGTGGTTCAATCCCTGGCTGTACAGTCTGCATGCCAAATATCACTGGGCAAGATACTAACACCCAATTGCTCTCTGATGCATCCATCAGAGTGTGAATGTTAGATAGAAAGCGCTTAAGCATAGAAAAAGTGCTCGTGTGAATGAGGCATGTTGTATAAAGTGCTTTGAGTGGTCCAGGAGAGTAGAAAAGCGCTATATAAGAATCAGTCCATTTACCACAAAGCAAACCAGTTCCCTCCATTTAAATTCTCTGAAACAGAACCAAAAATTGCACATAGCTATCTTTGAAAAAAATAAATCCACTTCTTAGTTTATTAGTTCTTCTTTTATTGAACTTTGCCTCAAAAAGCAGAAGTTTTTTAACCAGACCTGACTTGGCTGTCACATTTTTATAAAATCTGCTATGGGTAATCTAACACCTAAAAACCTGTAGTGTCCTAATGTGACCGGTCCATTAAAAAAGTTACCAATTGTCATGAAACTGTTTGACCTAAAGATTATTTCCAGTTAAACTTTTTCGTGCTACAGTACACTTTTTAAACCTGATTTGGGGACTCTAGGTTCGTATCATCTTAGCATCTTCTCTGCGTATTGAGAAACAGTGGTTAACATAAGCTGTTCACTTCTTTCTGATTTTCACCATGTTGTGGCAGCAACAGCAGTACAGCTCATCTCATCATGTTTCTGTTTTCGGTCTGTGTAAGGGTTTGTAACAGTTTGAACTGGTGAGAAACTGTACCAGTTTTCCCATAATTTCTCAGAACTGTTTTATTGCATAGAAACCAAATTCTAAGCAGAAGCTCACTCAAACCACAATGTTAGGTGAAAAAAAAACCAATACCAGAAACTGCTGTTTTAAGAACTCCCATGTGGTAATGTCTTCAGAAGTTGCAAAACACTACATTGCATGCACGATATATCATAATGGGCTAACAAGGCTACCAAAGGATCTTCCATTTGCTCAACATAAACACAATGAAGTAGTATATACAGAAAAACTGTGAAAAATGCAAATGTAGTGCAAGAGATGAGGGTAACATTTTTAAAATTGAATTTCCAGTTCTTATGCAGTCTTAGGGAGCAGAGGAGGGATTATGTTTTTTTTTACTGCCAGTGGGAAGAAACTGGGGCAGTATGGTGGCACGGTGGTTAGCATTGCCAGGTCCTGGGTTCAAATCCATGTTGCATGTTCTCCCCGTGTTTGTGTGGATTCTCTCCCTGCCTCTCGCCCTATGGCAGCTGGGATAGGTTCCAGCTCCCCTGCGATGCTGAATTGGATAAGTGGAAGAGTATGGATGGATAGCTGGGAAGAAACTTTTTTTAATCGGCTGGTTTTGGACTTTATTGATCTGAATCTCATCCAGAAGGTAGGGGGAAGAACAGGTGATATCTGGGGTGGGTGTGGTCCATTACAATACAAGTGGCTTTCCAGGTGTAAAGGATGTTAAGACCACTCCATTACCACCCCCAGAGAGACAGGCTGGTATTCAATCAGACTCTCAAGAACATGTTGCAGAAGTTTGTCTCCCACACAGGCTCTGACTGGAGCCAATGGCTGCCATACCTGGTGTTTGCTTACAGAGAGGTCCTACAGGCTTCAACAGGATTTTCCCTTTTTTGAGCTTCTCTATGGCCATCAGGTGAGGGGGCCACTGGATCTTTTGAAGCAGCACTGGGAAAACCCACCTGCAGATCAGGAGAACATTGTGGTCTATGTGATTAAAATGAGACAGACAGACAGGTGAGCACAAGATCACATGAGGATTGCACAGGCCAACCAGAAGGTCTGGTATGACAAAAAGGCCAGGGACAGGACTTTTGAAATAGGTCAGTAGGTGTTGCTGCTCCTTCCAACCAATGAGAGTAAGTTGTTGGCAAACTGGCAGGAGCCTTATCAAATTACCAAGCACCTGGGTAAGGTGTAATGATGAGCTGCTGTTACTATAAAGTCCTGCTACACAGTGTGGGTAATTGCTACACAGATATTGATGATAAAACTCTTACACTGATGCATATAATTGGCATATATTTGAATACGGGTGAATGAGAGTCACACACTTTTTTGTAAATGTAGACATTTATTGTTTGTTTGAGTGGCTGGAATGTTGCTGCATTACATGGTCACAAGAGTAATACAGACTTGTTCCTCCTGGCTGTTGACCTGTAAATTAACAAACATTTTGTATGACTTAGAGTCTTATGGTAGGTTGGTAGATTTACAGTGGGGCAAAAAAGTATTTAGTCAGCCACCAATTGTGCAAGTTCTCCCACTTACAAAGATGAGAGAGGCCTGTAATTTTCATCATAGGTATACCTCAACTATGAGAGACAAAATGAGAAAAAAAAATCCAGAAAATCACATTGTCTGATTTTTAAAGAATTTATTTGCAAATTATGGTGGAAAATAAGTATTTGGTCAATAACAAAAGTTCATCTCAATACTTTGTTATATACCCTTTGTTGGCAATGACAG
>VUQS01009736.1:5146-22433 GCA_015108495.1 Heterochromis multidens
TTGTTGTGCATTATTAAGGCATCATACCCCTCCCCTTTTGGTCTTTCCTCACTGCTGCACTGTGTGATCTCAAGCTTCCAGATGTGCTTTGCACTCTAGTGATCATTACTGTCATAACAGTAAAGGGCAGCATCATTAACCCTACACACACACATGAAACACACTTGTCTCCCGTGCCTTTCTCTCAGAGGGATTTATACTGAGGAACACCTCAGTGTTGGCACATAAAGCAAGAATGCCATTTTTCTTCTGAAATTTTCATTAAGTAAGCAGTTGGAAAGGATGGGTTTCTAGCTAGAACTAGCTAGCGCTTATATATTTTTGCCTTGAAGAAAAACCAACAGCTGAAGTATTACGTGTTTTATTGTGTGAAAGTGCTGGAAAGCTTTTTATGTGTTATGTTTCCTCGTATCAGTAACACATAGGCATTGTTGAAAAACTTGGATATTCTTAGTTAAGGATGTTCTTCTTAGTTGCTTGTCTCCAAGTTCATATTTGAGCCAGATAGCAGTTTGGCAAGAACTAAGTGGTTGAATTGGATAGCTTTCCTCATTTTTTTTTTTCTTGTAATTTTAATGCTACAGAAAGCAGCCTTGAAATAGGATCACTGGATGTTAGACAAATGTCTCTTTGGCATCATCTCACTCCTTAAAAGTACATATTGCTGTGTGTAACTGATTTCTCCGACCACTCCAGAGGTGTCTTTTTGTGGTGTCTATTGGGTTCAGCACTTGTGATGTTGTTATTGCTGCCGCTGTGTTTTCTGTAGCCCCCACACTACTCAGTGGCATATGATGGAAAGAGCGATTATAGTCCCCTGCAGACAAAGAATTTCATTTAATAGATTTTAGAGCTATTTGTCACCTTTCTCCCTGCTTGCGACGTGTGCTGGTGGTTGTTTGAGTAACTGTTTATTTTGTATGGCGTGTGTTTGTGTGATTTATATGTGTGTTGCATATAAACTGTGCAGTGGTTTGTTTTTCTAAGCATGATATATTCTACAGTAAGTATCTATACGTTATCTCAGCAGCACAGATGCACATGGGAAAGGTGCAGCACCAATTAGTCTTCTTCTGGCTCATCAGAGCGAGCAGTTCCACACTGGGAACTGTTAACTGCATTCCAGCTCATATTAATGATACTCTGTCTCAGTGATGACGCCCTCCCAGCTAGTATTGAGAAATTCCTGTTTTAATTGCATAAGAAATTACTATGGTTAGTGATTTTACAGTAAGTTGGTTAATATTAAATCATGCATTTAAATGTGAGCTCACTCTCTCTGTTTAATATGTTTTGAGTTTAAATCAAGCACCTGAATGGGAAACTACACTGCTCAAAAAAACACTTTGAAAACACATCAGATCTCAATAGGAAAAAAAATCATGCTGGATATATATACTGATATAGACTGGGTAATGTGTTAAGAATGAAAAGATGCCATGTCGTAATAATAATTCAATTCAATGCAATTTTATTTATATAATGCCAAATCACAACAATAGTCGCCTCAAGGTGCTTTACATTGCAAGGTAAAGACTAGGGATGTGCGGGATTAGCCAACTAGCCGACTAATCATCACTATTGTTACTAGTCGGTACCAGCTATACTAGTCATTTAATCTAATTGTTTTACATTTTATTTGATGCCCAATGCCGGTAAATTGTTGTGTCCTAAATGTTATGCAGCCATTTTGCACCTGCCAGTTCTGGTATTCTATGCCATTTGGGCCCCACGGTTCCCGGCAGTGAGCACACGGCCCACTAGAAGACGTCGGGCCCTCAGGCTACTCTCATGAAGTCTGTTTCTGATTGTTTTTGAAATGGTCATTTTTTTTAGGGCTCTGGCAGTGCTCATCCTGTTCCTCCTTGCGCAAAGGAGCAGATACCGGTCCTGCTGATGGGTTTTAGGCCTTCTATGGCCCTGTCCAGGTCTCTAACTGTCTGTCTTCTGGAATCTCCTCCATGCTCTTGAGACTGTGCTGGGAGACACAGCAAACCTTCTGGCAATGCCACGTATTGATGTACCATCCTGTCTTATTGTTGCTTCTCTAGTGCACCTGTTGTTAATTTCATTAACACCAAAGCAACTGAAAATGATTAACAATCCCCTCTGCTACTTAACTGACCAGATCAATATCCCAGAAGTTTAACTGACTTGATGCTATACTCTGATTAAAAAGTGTTCCTTTAATTTTTTTGAGCAGTGTAGTCATTTCAAAAGTACAGATAAATTAAGTCTGGAGTTTTTTTGTGGCTTTGCAGACTTTTCATTAAAATTAGGAAACAAAGGAAACAAGTTGGACAGACTACTTGCTTTTTCTTCTGTTATGGCATACCTGGTAGAAGACCTTTTCTCTACAGTTTAGTTTCAGTTTGGTAACAATCGAACAAAGTCTTTAAACCTGTGAAGGAATTCCTTTAGACTTAAGTCATAAAGACTTAGAGACTGGTTGGTGATTGTGTGACAACCACCGGTTGCTAGTGTGTATTCCCCGACTGGTTGCGATTGGTTACTGGAGGTTGCTGCCAGTCACTGTGAAATTGATTGCTAAACCCCCATTCACGCAGGCCTAGAGACTAGTCAGAAGAGTATATTTTCACTTATGATGTGTATTTCTATCAGAAGTGTTATCTGTATATCTGTATACACCCTGTCAAACAAAAAATTCTAAAGCTTTATCACCCTTACTTTCTGTCGGTGCAGACAGAATTAGATACTGCAAGTAGAGGAAGAAAGACATGCAAAAATTGTAGCCTTTACACTCGTTGAGGATGTTGAATTTAGAGAAAACAGGTTTTACGCATACCCAGAAACTCCTCAGAGAAGATTGAATTCCCATTGCCGGGGTCTGTTGTCTACTTTTCAACGGCAAGCGGAGTAGCAGAAATCCCAACAGTGCTCTCAGCCTCGCCTCTCCTTATAGATGGAGTACTGTAATTAGATTTCTGTGCTCCCCTTCTCTTCTCTCCTCCTGCAAGGTTTATATTCTGCATTAAGGATGAGCTCACTTACATACCAGGATGGATGAACATACAGACAGATACACACTCCTCTGCTGCCTTTGTTCACCTCCAAACCTGTTTATGTGCAAAGGAGAAAAAAAAACAGCCAAAATTAAAATAGAAAATTTCATTGGAATTCCCAACATTACTAGCGGCTGTAGAGTTGTACAGTAGGTAATTAGAAGCAAAGATAAGCTGTGCACTGCTTTACATAGCCCTCCGTCTTTTTCTCTCTGTCTTTCACTGTCTTTCTCTCTCTTGCCGCTGGTTGTCTTTATCAGCAAGGGTTTTACTCTGTTCAGAAGTGAAGACACATTTATCACCCACTGGGAATTTGATAAGAGGGCATGGTTAAGCCTTTAACCCCATTGTTTTAATGATGAGCCTGAGTAATGCTCTGCTTTTTCTGTTTCTTCCTCTCTTAGTCTGTCTTTGTCTCTTTTTCTAATGCATCTAAAGGTGGAAGTTACGGATGTAATACTGGGAGTTCAGAACAAAAACGGGGGCTGCATAGGTCAAGATAGGTACCACTGTGATGAAACACAATCCAGGAAAGGTAGTTTTAATAGTACAATGAATGGCAGAACTACCAATAAAAGGCAGACTTTGTTGACTCTTGTCGGTGGACATTGTAGCTAACAAAGTGATTGTGGCTGAGCATTTGTGCTGGCTACCTTGGTTTTTCATGTCACCCCAGTGCTGCCACTCCAAGTATGTGAAGCCGTGGGATGTGAGCACCCACAGATGCCTGCTGTATAAGTTTTCCATAATTATGACCACAGTTTCACCTCAGTGAAATTGCATGTCTGGAAGGTATGGACAAATGGACAAATATATCAGCTATTAGCAACTGGCTGAGTCCACTGTTAGTAGCTGATGTTTTTTTTTAATTTTTTTTTTTGGCAAGCTTACCATTTTATTTTGTTAACTTACTGCTCTGCCTCCTTGAGAATTGGCTGCACCAAAGTCCTTCACTTGAGTCTTGATTTCTTCCATTCAAACCTCTCCATCACCATGGGCAAGACCAAAGAGCCTTTCAAGGGATGTCAGGGACAAGATTGTAGACCTGCACAAGGCTGGAATGGGCTACAAGACCATCAGTTCAATTCAATTCAATTCAGTTTTATTTATATAGCGCCAAATCACAACAACGCTTTATATTGTAAGGTAAAGACCCTACAATAATATAAAAACCCTACAATAATACAGCAAGAAGCAAGAAGCCTGGTGAGAAGGTCACAACTGTTGTTGCGATTATTCAGAAATAGAAGAAATATAAAATGACCATTAATCGCCCTCGGTCTGGAGCTCTATGCAAGATCTTGCCTCATGGGGTGAGAATGATCATGTGAAAGGTGGTGGATCAGCCCAAAACTACATGGGAGGAGCTTGATAATGGTCTGAAGGCAGTTGAGACCACAGTCACCAAGAACACCATTGGTAACACACTATGCTGTAATGGACTGAAATCTTGCAGCGCCCGCAAGGTCCCCCCACTCAAGAAGGCACATGTACAGACCCATCTTAAGTTTGCCCATGAACATCTAAATGATTCAGAGAAGGCTTGGGAGAAAGTGCTGTGGTCAGATTAAACCAAAATTGAGCTCTTTGGCAACTCGACCCACCGTGTTTAGAGGAAGAGAAATGCTGAGTATGACCCAAAGAGCACCATCCCCACAGTCAAGCGCAGAGGTGGAAACATTATGCTTTGGGGCTATTTTTCTGCTAAAGGTACAGGACAACTTCACCGCACTAAGGGGCCAATGGACAGGGCCATGTACTGTAAAATCTTGGACAAGAACCCCCTTCCCTCAGCCAGAACACTGAAAATGGGTCATGGATGGGTCTTCCAGCGTGACAATGACCCAAAACATACCGCCAAGGCAACAAAGGAGTGGCTAAAGAAGAAGCATATTAAGGTCATGGAGTGGCCTAGCCGGTGTCCAGACCTCAATCCTATAGAAAATCTGTGGAGGGAGCTGAAGCTTTGAGTTGCCAAGTGCAGCCAAGAAACCTAAGGGATTTAGAGAGTTTCTGTAAAGAGGAGTGTGCCAAACTCCCTCCTGAGATGTGTGCAAAACTGGTGACCAACTACAAGAAACATCTTACTGCTGTGCTTTCCAACAAGGGGGTCTGCTGTGGTGACCCCCTTGTGCCAAGGGAGCAGCCAAGAGCAGCCAAAATTAGCTTTAGCTGATTATCGATGATGTTGCTGATTGGAAATTTAAATGTATCACCGAACCCTAATTTCTTGTCATTAATCTTGATGACTTATTTTAGCAAGTGAGATATTTTCTGTTGTTCACCACATCTTTGCTTATTGCATTCTCTTTTATTCAGCCCAAGATCTTGACTGTCTGCATGTGTGTGCGTTTTTTTATCCTGTGCCAGTGTGTAGCTGGAGGACACAGGAAGGGGATGCTTCGTGGTGACTAATGGCTGAGAGTGATTTATGAGGAACCAGAGCTGTAAGATGCTTCACCATGCTACATCATTTTGTATCCCTCTGTCATGCAAATTATCAACAGCTACCGTTTCATGATGAATTATTTCCCAGACCTGCACTTTAATGACAACCGCCCTTCAGTACAAGCGCGCATGTTGGATGTTCACTCCTACGCATCCTCATTCTCACAGATGTGCAGATGACAGCTTTGTTCAGAACTACATTCGGAGTTTGTGTCAAAAGAGAAAGAAGGAGAAATGGGAGAAAGGTTAGAAGGGAAATGATTCTCTTGGAGGTTTTCACCAATGGGAGGAGGTTTAGTGGCAAGATAGGAACTTGGCTCGCAATTAGCAAATCCAATCTTGTAACCCGCAAATCAGTGATCAAGAGATGAAAGGGAGATGGTGGAAAGTGAGAAGGGAATGAAGAGGAGGGTAGATTGCTAGAAAGATCATAAACATCAAACCTAATTAGATGTGGACTGATGTTTCTTTACCTCTTTTATTCCTTTATTTCGCGGTCAGCATCTTATTAACATTTAAAAAGCACAAGGCCCTTCAGAATATTCAGATGGATCTAACCAAATATGAATAATGTAGCTCAGATGATTGCAGCATATAAGAGTCATAACACAAAATACAGTGCGTATTGAAACTCCATCTCCTTCCCGTGCATTTTTCTGCAACCTCTGACCAGAATTCAATTTGACTCTGGGTAATTTTCCCCCGTTTGCATTCAATAAGTTTTCATCACTCCCGCTGCTTACTCTGGTTTTTTTCTGAGCTCTCCATCCCCCACCTCTCTGTCTCCCTCCATCCTTCCCACACTCCCCACCTCTGTCTGTCAAACCAGAGTCCAGTCTCCACACGGGAGTCTTTATCACAAAGAAAAAAAGAAAAGCACAAAAGAACTAATGCTGTTTGAAGACTGACAGGTAAATGGGATTTCCACGGAGACCGAGACAAGACATGAAATTATCAGCACAAAGAGTCTGTGTTTTCATGAGGGCACTCACTTAGCAAGAGAAGGAAAAAATGCAGCAAAGCATGGGAAAGAGACAAAAAAAGTGCAGAAATTGGACCCAGCGTTCCTATAGTAAATGTGATACTGCTATTTAACACCCTTTGAACACGTACTGCTCCTCCTGTCACCATATAGCTTTGTGGGTAAATCAAGACAATTTGATTTTGCATGGTCATATTTTCTGTTCGTGGCTGAATGGTTTTAGTGTGGTATTGTCAGTGGAAGGAGTGGGATTTTTGTTCCCGGTATAACTCAATGCCTAGAGCCACGGCACCAGCTAAGGGTTTACGTCCCACCAGGCCACCCACGCTAATTGAACTTCGAGGCACTTCGGATAACAATTGACAGAGGGTGATACGCGACTTTGATTGGAGTGAAATGAAGTGAAATCAGTAGTGCATTGTATTTTGCCATTGTCGAATCAAGGCCATTTTCTCAGAAGGGTGTCAGCTGTCATTATCCTGGAGACAGCGGTAGCCAACTGCAATGTCTGGAAGTTCAAAAGCTCTGACAGCTTTCATTGCAGCAGAGGATTGTGGCTGTTGTTTGCTATGGTGTCCCCCTTCTGGTTGAAGGTGGACACTTCATGAAATCAGCTGCCGTAGTATTTTATGAGAGAGTACCTGTAAATTGTACCTGCAGGAGATGTAAACCACTGGTATTTTTAGTAGAATTACTTGTGGGCTGACTTTCATGCACACAACTTATGCGGAGCTTCTGATTGGCCATCATAGAGTTGAACTATTCAAACTGTCTTTTTTTTTTTTTTCTAAGTTATTCTAACAGCATGTAGGGTTATCTGTGTAGGTTCTCAGTTATCCAGGTCATGGTAGTCTTAAGCACAAAGAAGACAGGTGGTTTGAGAGAGGAGGAAAGGCTGTCTATGTCCACCTGGAATAGGCATCTCTAAGCAGAGGTGGTGGCCTATGACACCAACTATTAGCCACCTATAACGCAGTCACAGTAGGTGGCACGCCTTCAAGAACCTTATAAAGAAGTCCATTTGCCTTCAACTCATGCACTTAAAACCAGCATGTAGGGTTGCTAATGCGGGCCACAAACATTTTGTCTGCAGCAAAACTGTCCCTTACATAAACCATACCATACCCACATTTACTTGCCTACCTATACAGATTTGCTTTGTCAGCTTGACACCTCAGACATGACTTATAAACTGCTTGCCTTGTTGACTGTGATCACTAAGAACAAGAGTTGAGACACACCATGGCCGAAGGAGTGGCTGAAGCTGCTGTCACACATACACTGCAGACCTAAACTTTTCTCTGACTTATCCGACGGAGGAATGTGTGAAAACACAAATGTCAGCAGTCAGATTGGATATTTGACATCCTTTATCCTGCCAGTTTCCTAGTATACCAACATCAGTTTGATGTCGGATTGTACAGCGAATAGTTTAATGCATTTACCACTAATGAATGGGCATCATGTGTGCTGCCTCCTGAAGCTCTATCCAAGTAGTTCCCTCTACTAAACTACACATAATATGTACAGTAGAGTGAATGTGTCTGAAGCAGACCATTTCATGCTCTATATGAGAAAGGATAACTGTGGAAAATATACCAACCTGATTCTCCCAAAAATTGTCCGAAGATCAAATGTGAAAACAGCGTGATAGTCAGTGAGTGAGTAAGTAAGTGGGTGAGGGAGAAATTCAGACAGGCTTCTGCTGGGTCGTGTCTGAAGGACAGACCTATTACTCAGTTGTATGAGTTATCTGTGATGTTTAGCTTACTGGTTAACACTCTTTATACTAATGGCAAGTGAATTAGTGGGTAACAAATGCGAATAAATGGTGCATCAAGTGAAGGAAGGAATCTTCTGAACTAACCCTTATGATTCCTTAACTTTTCATCTTGTACCATTACCATTTTATGATCTAGCCTGCAAATAAATAAATACATAAAAAAATAAACAAAACTTTGATTAGGAAATGTTAGCTAGCGTTTAGCTTAAAGCAGTGCTATTAAGTGGTGCTCATGTCACATGTTTTTCAGTCGTCTGTCTAAAAAAACAGATAACAGCAAAATAAGCATTTTGAATGCTTGGATATGACTAGAACAGTGTTGATATAATTGGAACAGTACTATATAAAAGCAGTCCATTTACAATTCATGCAGTTTCCTGTTATACAAATATAATGTGATTCACTCATTTTTCCACCTTGCTTTCATTTTATATGTGCAGCTGCAGCTGCCAAAATTCAAATGATCAACACTCAGTATTGTGCCTAAACAGTTCCTGTGAGGACGCAGATGGAGGACAGAAGCTGCTGCTGCTTTTGCCACATGTGAACATGCATGCAACTTAGGTACAGCCTTGCAAAGCTGCTAACTTAGCTGTGGATTTGTGTCTCCACTGCTAATTTTCCTGCTGCTGCTGGTGCTAAATGGGCATGTCATGCTCTAACACTTCTTCCTAATGTGGATACCAGGGGTTTTAAATTGTGTTTTCCTCTTTTTTAAAACATGGTTTTCAGTTTCATGCCAGCATTCTCAGCTTCCACCCATTCATTTTTTGACAGACATTTTCAAAGGTCAGCTTCATCCTCTGACTGCATTACAAAGGCGATAGCTTTCTCGACACCTTTATTCTATTTCTTTCAGTTGTTTATCTTTTATTCATACAGACAGTCTTTTGGAGATTGAAGATGCTTTTCTCTCTCAGACAGTCCATCTTTTCTCTGAGTGTTTTTTAGCAAACAAGGGCCCGAGTGGAGTCTTTGACTTCTAAAACCATATAATGATGCTGCTGTGAAAGGGGCACACTCAAATGAATTCGAGTCAGGCTAGGTGACTGGGGCTTATCTAAATTGTTTCTATTAAATTGGTTTTGCTCTATGAAAGCCACTGGAACAATCCCACAGAGTGAGCTGATCCATTTCCAAAACATCCATATTTTTTATTGGTCCAGTTCACATCAAATCTCCGCTATTTTTAAGACATTAAAAAGAGAGCCTGTTGTGGTGTCCTAAAAGGGGTCTGATAGACAAGCACAAGTGTCCCAGGACCTCTGTGCTTCAGAGAAGAAAACTAGGGAGTTTTTTCCTCTGAGAGTGCACCAAGTGTCACACTAGGTGATCAATACTGTGCCCAATCACATTTGACCCCCAGAATCCACTTTGCTTAGTAAGTTTCATCACTTAACCGTGCCCTGGCCAGCTTGAAGAGGTTCTCGAGAGCAGTTTTGTTGGACTAGAAAATAGTAAGCATCTATTCATAGTAGCATAGCAGTAGTAGGAACAGGAATACAAAATGAAACACACTCGGGGGAGTTGGGAAGGAGTACAATTGTGCTAAGCCACAGAGCAAATGTGAGTTGGACCTTAATGTTACTCTACTTTAATGTGACTATACCTGTTTTATTGTACTAAATTTTAGTTGCTTTACGTAATATTCAGGATGAGCTTATCATTCACTTTCTTGTCATTAATTTGCATATCAGTGCAAGAGTTTGCTGCGGTTTCAAATCTATCAAACAGAAAGAAAGGTAGCATGAATCAATCATCTTAACTTTTAGTAAAGTTTAATGCATCTACTAGAGCCTTACTATAGCTTTTCTAAAAATCTGCTTTTCTAATGGTAGTAGGGACTTGACTGTAACACACCGCCATATTAATATATCACAAATGTTTCATATACACGTGAAGGAAGCTCACTGCTGCTGCGTGGTGGTGGTGTTGTGCAGCGTGTGTGGGATGTGGATCATCAGCGATGTGGCGACAGAACTCAGACGCACTGACACGTGTACATATGCACACTTACACACTCCCACACGCTTTATTTAGCAGCATTAATCATGGTATCTTTGGAAGTTTCAGAGGACGTTCAGAGAAACCATTTCAGCTTCAAAAAGACCCCCCCCCCCTTCTCCCTCTGGTTCCTTCGTCATTATTATTACAGGATTAATCCTCGTCTCTCACTTCTTTACTATTGCCGTCTTAGCGTCTTCCTCCCATCATCTCATCTTTCTGAGGTCTTTTTCTGAGGTGATGAAGAAGTCACAGCTCTCATGGGGATACTCTAGCAAATCCAACATTTCCACAATCAGCCTCGCTAACCGAAGTCATCAGGTGATCCAGTCAAACATTTCCCCTGGTTCACACTTCTGTCGCTGCTTCTCTTTGTTGTCATTCGCGGGGTCCAAATAAATGTAGATGAACTGTGTAATTTCTTGTGGGATAGATAAAAACATTAGCATGGGAAGGCTGCACCACAGAGCGCGCGCACACACACACCCACATACACACTGATAATCATACAGAATAATAAGTACATGCTTTGGCCTACAGTCAGAGAGGGCATTTATGGCCTTTCAGCCCTTATCTAAAAAAACAACAAGGACACACATATTTATACAAACACACAATTGGGACTAGATGTTTCTAAGCCTGCACAGTTAGTCAGTTACCTGGAGAAGTGGCAAGGTTACATGAAAGGCTAGTATTCCTGGCCACACACGCACACACACAGATATACACAGATTCATGAAATGTGTGCTCCATAATGATGTAGCTGCAGGCCTACCCACAAGTCACTGATGGGTGAACACACACGGTGCTGCCCCAGGTTTTTATTGGAAATGAATTTAGCCCAGGCATACACTCATACAAGCCTTAAATCATCCATTCCTATCTACGGCGGATTAATTATTTAATGGTCCATCATGTGCAACTGCTGTCCTCACATAGCTCCGAATATTAATATAAATTTAGGTCACATTTGTATTCTGCTGCTGTTTGATTATGCAGAATGGCGGACTTGATGATTCAGGGCAATTTCACGGTGTTGACATCGAAGTAGTATCAAGAGTGGATACATAAGAGCTTTTTGGGAGGGATCTTCCTTGTCTTTGTTGTGAAGATTTCTGAGACAGACCAATGTCTTTCTCATGAACAGGCTGAAATTTATCCTCTTTTGTTGCCAGTTTTCATAATGTTTTTTTTTGTTGGCTGGGTGTCTCTCCAGAGACAAGGCAGTGAGCAGCCAGACTTCCCTCCATGGAAACACTTGCTGTTGGAAAATAGAGCAGCTCATGTTCTCTGCCAAAAGGCTGCTGTAAATTCATTTCAGACCCCCCTCACCTACACATACATGTGCAACCTGCAAACACACATACAGTTAGGGCCAGAAAATTAATTCAGGGGATTGAATAAAAGCATTAAGTGAAGTGTTTAGGATTTCAACCATTTTTTTCCCACAGTCTCCCATTTTAAAATTTAATTGGACATATTAACTAGATCACAAATAGAATGCTTAGTTTTAAATACTTTGGTGAGAATTCTTCACTGCCTTAAGTAGAGTAACTATGGATATCACAAAAGAATGGAGGGGTTTTTTGTATTGTTTATCCAGGGGTCTTTATGCCTTTAGTTTTGTGTTACTGAGTAAAATGTGACGATGTGATTGATTCGGTCCTGGCAGAATATTCCACTTTTATACCTTCACAAACTCCTGGGTTGCTTTTGCAGTATGTTTTGGATAATTGTGCATGTGTACTACGAAGCGCTGTCCAATCACCTTAGCTGCATTTCACCTTATCTGAGTAGATTGTATAGCTCTAAACACTAAAGGCTGCTTCTGCTTCCGGTCCCTAGGGAAAAAAATGTGTATTCCTCGATCAGTTGGCAAGTGGTTTCTGGAGGTTGCTGGCATACACTGTGAAATCGATTGCTAAACGCCCCATTCTGTCCGGCCTAGAGATGGATCATTAACCCCATGGCAACCGCGAGTCGCTAGGGGAAAAATGTGTATTCCGCAAGTGGTTAGCAAGTGGTTGCTGGAGATTGCTGGCAGATTGCTGCAGTAACCAATAGTTTGCATGGAAGACACCAACTTGTGTGAATACACTCGCAAACTACTCACCATGCTATAGGAAAAGTACAACACAAAACCAGAAATGGAGAGCGTTTACCTTCAAAGTAAAAGTTGCACGATTTGCAGCACACTTTTTCAAGTTTCACTACAGCTCAGTGAATAAATAGCGAGCGTTTGCAGACAAGTCGACTTCTTTCATGCAAACTGTGGGTGACCACATCTTGCTGGCAACCAAAACAATCACAAGGGGGGTTTTGGTGAAGCGCCCTCTTTGTGACTGATTTTACCTGGTGACAGCCTGCAACCTTCAGTAACCATTCTCCAATTGGTCAGGGAATACACATTTTTCCCTAGCAAACGGAAGTTGCCAGGGGGTTGCCAACCAGTCTCTAAGCTTGTGTGCCTGAGGCCTTAGTTTAATCTCTCTAAAGAATATTGTTCCAGAACTGGTCTGGTATTTTAGATATTTTTGGCAAAGTCTAGTGTGGCCTTTCTGAGCTCAATGTTGTTTTCTTTACCATAGAAACAACCTTGTGATCATCCACCACTGTGTTTTTCCACAGCCATCCAGCACTTTTTCTTCTTAGAATGTAATGGTACATGGACTGGTTCTTATATAGCTCTTTTCTACTCTACTTGAGCACTCAAAGCGTTTTATACAATATGCCTCATTCACACAAGCACTTTTTTCTATTTCTTAAGTGCTTTCTATCTAACATTCACACACATTCACACTCCGATGAACGCATAGGAGAGCAACTGGGTATTCAGTATCTGGAGTATACAGTCTGGAGCAGCTAGGGATTGAACCACCAACCTTCCAATTAGTAGATGACCTGCTGATCTTGTGCTACAGCCACCACAAACTGGACTGTTCATGTGGCCACTCCTTATCTTCCTCCTCTCCCTGTTGAATTTGTGTTGTTTGTGCAGTCAAAGGATAAACTTTTTCACTTGTACTGAGAGCAGATTCCAAATGTAAATGCCACATTTGGGATCAACTTATAACCTTTTACCAGCTTTTGAATCAATAATCCAATTACCGCTGGTCTCTTGACCAAAGGTAATTGCTTTAAGCCCATGTTAAGTCAATATTCATTGTGACTCTTTGTTCATTATATAACTGTACCTGAAATGTTTTGGAAAACAGTGTCAGTGTCTAAAAATGTGTGGACTTACCTTACCTGGACCTTATTATATCCAAATGTTAAAGCATTAATCCAGTGACCAGCTTTACCTTATCATTTTCCTAACTCAAGCATTTCCCTCAAATTCACATTCCGACCTCGTGTTTACCCCTTGTTCAAGTGAAAATTGGCCAGAAATGAAAGCAACTTGCTTGAAAGTCAAATTGTTTCTTCCCACAAACGAGAAACAAATTTACAGACAAATACAACCTTCACACACAAAAACAACTTATTTTGTACCCCTCATTCAAACTGAGGCTTGTTTGCCATGCCATTTTAAGTGTGCATTCATTTCAGCTGAAGTGACACAGCATGACTGCCGCAGGGCCAAACCAAACCCTCACCATTCTATATAATGATGCTGTCTGTAATTGAAATCAAATTGAAAATCGTGACCACCCTAATGAAAGTTTCCTAGGGTTTCAAACTATGTGACAAGTAGAAGGTTCCACAGTTTGCTTTTCTATCTCTCTCTTTCTCTCTTTTCCTTCCTCCCTTTCCTAAATTCCAGTTTTGGTTCTTTTTCCTTATACCACATTTTTCTTTTTTTTTTTTTGTCTCTTTCTTCCTGCCATACCTCATTGATTCTTTTTTTACCCAATTCATCTCCACTTTTAAATGTTGCTATTCTTCTTTTATACTTTTTCTTTTTTTCTTTGTTTAATCATCCAACTAAAGTCGATGATCGCAGAATTCTTTCCTTGGTTCAGAAAAATCCCTTCACAACATCTAGCCACACTCTCGAGGAGGTAGGTGAATCATTGTCAAAGTCTACAATGAAGAGACGCCTTCATGAATGGAAATACAGAGAGTTTACAACAAGGTTCAAACCACTGGTTACACTTAAGAACAAAAAGACCAGATTATATGTGATATTCTTCAATGGCCAAGTCATTCACCTGATCTCAACCCAGTAGAGCATGCTTTCCAGTTATTAAATACAAAACTGAATGCAGAAAGACCCAAAAACAAGCAGCAACTGAAGGTGACTGCAGTAAAGGCATGGCAGAGCATCTCAAGGGAGGAAACTAAAGAAATTAAGCATCAGGCAAACAGGGGCTGTAATCTCAGTTATTTAAAGCTAAACACTGAGTTACAAATATTTTAAAGCTGTCAACTTCTTGTATATATGTATATTCTGCACCTTTTATTTGGTATACATGGTATATGATGTGGATAACATGGTATCTGTATTAAATACAGTATGTGTGCTGATTGTGTGTTGCTAAGTAGTATATGAAATACATTGCTGGAAAGCTAATAAACAGTGACCATTTTTTTCTTTTTTCAGTTTATGACTAACCTAAATGATGTCAACTCATTACTGCCTTATCAGTGCTCGACGTTGATCAGTTTGTGGGCTTCTGCTCTGATTAACCATACTAAAAATGTCCTCAAAGACAATCCAGGAGCGATTTGGTGACAATCTGTGCATTTTCCAGCATGATGGAGATTCATGTCACAAGGAAAAGGTGTTAACTAAGTGGCTCTGAGATTGTCAAATTAACATTTTGCATCCATGTTCCGGAAACTCCCCAGATCTTAATCCGATCGAGAATTTATAGTCAACCCCAGAAAGCAGGTTGGCAGGCAGAAGCCCACAAACTGATTGACTTCAAGCACTGATGGGACAGGATTGGATCACCATCATTTAGGATTTGCCCCAGAAGCTGACGCCCAGCATGTCACAGAGAATTGTAAAAGTTATGAAGAAGAAGGGTCAGCGCTGTAAATACTGACTCTTTGCATACATTTGTTTTATTTGCCAATAAAAGTCTTTAAAACCCATGAAATGCTTATGATTGTTCTTCAGTATATCATAGAAACATGTAAAAAAAAAACAATCTAAATAAAAACTGAAGCAGCAAAGTGTGTGAAACACAAAACTGTGCAACTGCCAAAACTTTTGGTTGTAACTGTACCTGATTTAAATTTGGCAGCTATCCCTTCAAGGCTGTGTCTTTGTTTTTACTCCCTTAATCAACCTCAAAAATCCAGCATCATTCTGCTTCTAATTTATTGTAATAATCTCATATTTCAGAAAAGTGACTTGGTCTGATTCAAACTGAACCAGTCTATTTAAAACTATCTACACTTGTCTCATTTTATGGTTGAATATGTTTTTATTTCTTCATTGGAGTACTAAATTCAGCATCCTGTACCATTCACCACTACCTTTCTGTCCCTCCTCACCACAGGGGTGAAGGCAGTCTTCTCCGGCCATTATCACCGTAATGCCGGTGGTTGCTACGGCGGCCTGGACATGGTCGTAAGCTCGGCCATCGGTTGCCAGCTGGGAGAGGACACCCACGGCGTCAGGGTGGTGGTAGTGACTGCAGATGATGTTATCCATCGCTACTATAGCCTGGAGCAGCTGAGGATGCAAGGCATGGATGAGGACCTCAAGAAACTCTTGCAGGCCTGAGAGCTGGGTGTTTGTTAACTGATTGGTTTAATTTTACATTGTTCTTTTTTTTTTTTTTTAGCACATTAATGCATTCAAGTCACTAATGTGAATTTCAAATCATTAATACTACGTGCTACAGTATTACGAGATCACATGTTCCAATATGACAAGACTTTATTCTTATGATCTACTAGAGGCAGATTTGGGTGTCTCCAGCTGACCAATGACCCAGTCATCAAAAATTTAGTATATTTATCAAAGTGGAAATAACATCATTTAAATAGTTCTGAGAGAAAAGCAGTGAATTTGAAGCCAGCAAAAATGTCAGTCACACATTGTAAAGTGTACAGAATCTTCAAGTTCATGTTGTCTCTACTGAATGTTTTCCTGAGAGCATCTCTTGGAGGATTGGATGTTATCTCTGCTCCTACTCTCCTAAAAGCGCTGCACAGAGATCGTTGAATGTGTTTTAAAACTAGTGGTTCTTCTTTTGAGAAGTACAGTCCTCCTGTATCTGAAGTAGCATCACATCCTCAGGCACTAACTCTCTGTCTGTGCAGTCCAGTGCATGTGTTATCTGTGTAACTTTGAACCTATCCAGAGTTTTCCATCATTAAATGAAGATTCCAACTTAAAACGGCTACTGCAGAGACCGATACGAGGCAGATTCGGGGTTTGTTTGCTAAATTCACCTTTGGATTGTTCTTCAAAGGGATGATGGGAGATGTAGGATGTGCAGTGAAAAGGATGGGACTGAGGAAAACGTTTGGACTCTGAATATAAGTTCAGCTCTTCTTTCTTTAATATGATCAGTTTGAGTGTATGAAAAGTTGGAATTTTCCTTTAATGTTCTTAAATTGTCTTCTTTGCTCTTTTTGGACATCCTATGCAAGCTATTAACATCAACGTATCATGTATGTGTGTGTGTTTTCTGTTTAATGTGGTGCATCGTTCAGCTGACCTACCAGCTCTTTGTTTGACCTCAAAGATTGTTCTTTATCAGTGTTAACTATAACAAAGCTGACAATCTTGCTTTTAACTAAGACTAATTTTAAAGTTATGGTACTTGTATTGGATATACATATACATGTATAGATATAAACATTGAGCATCAAGTGTTTGATGCCCTTCTGGACATATACACTGCCTTTCCTGTGACCGCTTCACAATAAAAACCTGCCCATGTTTAGCCAGTTATACAATTGAGCTGCAGCTCTGACACAGTTTTGGAGAGAAAGTAAACAGTGAGGCTTATCTGTAAGATAAAATGGAAAAACTGCCGCACAAACTGGCGCTTCCAGTGTAGCTACCAGATATCCAGGCCAAGACTTCATGTTTCATGTGGTGGTCATTGTTTACGAATGCAGAAATGTTTTTTAAAAGCAATA
>VUQS01009737.1:4522-28789 GCA_015108495.1 Heterochromis multidens
GTGGAGATGAGAAACAACCGTGTCATTGTGTGACGCTCAGAGGACACTTAGTTGAACTACATGCCAATCAATGAGCACAATTAATGTTCCAATGAACACCAGGCACTGATTCAGCTGCTGATGCTTTAATTGGATAGAACTAAAGAGGGAGAGGATGACCCTTTCAATGACCCTTACCAATGGAGCTGTGCCTGGAGCACAACCTTATGAGAGACCCTGGTGTCAAAGGTTGATGAGGACAGCCTTGCTTGACCCCTGGACACATCATCCTATGAGCCCATTTAACATCACTTGAAATCATGTGTCAAAAGACTGCTAGCATCTGGCAAGCATTTTTTCAATAAGATTCGAAAATGTGCTGCAACAAGACTGGTGGGCATCCAGACAAACCCAAAGGCTTCACACAAAGAGGTTTTCATTCACATTAGCTGAACAAGTAGGGAAAGGCTTCATGACAATGCTGCATATTAACATGGAAGTTATGGAAAACACTTACTTGCCTTTCTATTATATAATGAGAGCACATCACATCACCCTGGACTGTCATCAAATAAGAAGTTATCACTTCATCAAAGGAGGAACTATGGCTTCATGGGCTCAATTGCAATATTCAGGTCATACTGAATAAAACCTGAAGTTTGTTCTGTAAGTTATGGTCTTCATTAGAGTCAGAAAAGGGTATTCTGCAGGGTATGCTCATTGGCTTAAAACTTAAAATCACAAGTCGTTAGCCAATGAGCTGTGGTGTCCCTGGTGTCACATCTAGATCCATCCCTCGCTCGTCACATCTGGTTTCAAAACCTCATGACAGTAACAGCGAAAACACTCAGCTTAAGGCTTCATAATTCATCATGGTGGCTGCATCCATCTTTTGGCCACTTTGATTGCCAGGAGTCCCAACAAAGGCAGCTGTGGCCAATTGGTGTCTTCTAGGTTTTCGCCTCCACTAACTATAGTAACTGCCTCGGACCTCTCCGCAGTGGTGGTGTTGCTGGTACCTTTCGGAGCATTGCTAATAGAATTATCTGACACTAATTAGCAGATATGAGTATCTGTGTATTGCAGCAGTGTAGTTTACGGATGTATCATTTTAACCAAGTTTACTAGCATTAGCCGATAACTTAGCACTCCACCATCACGACCAAATATGGTCACTTTTGGCTACAAAATACTAACATGTTCACAGCCAAAAAAAACCACTCTGCTACATCCATCTTTTATATACAGTATATGATTTAAAAAAACAGGTCATCTTTTAAGGTTTCTTATTTCATTTCAATGACTCTTCTAATCAATGAGAGTTAAACTTAAATCAGTAATCTTCTATAACCCAGCCAATTGTCTTTACAGGGAATGAGAGGTCTTTGGGTGAGAGAGTAATTACATGCACAAAGTCAGACTGGCTTTAAAAAGTTTCGGCTTGACTTAGCAGGTGCTAATGGGATGTTTGAGAGCTTAGGCTTTGTGGAGTGGAAGCAACCATCACAGACAGTGAGCTGACTGGAGCACGAAAAGACACCCAGCCTTTTACTGATGCTGCGACTGACACGAGCTGACAGTCAGCTACAGACTAGCCACTCAACTCACTGAACAAAACACTACACTAGGAGTAAAATGGAAAACACATACAACTGGCGAGAAAGACTGCTTTTTGTTTCTGACAGAAAGACAAAGCTTGTCTGGAAAATGTCATCCTCCTTTGACAATGACAAAAGAATTTCTTTTGTGCTGCAGCTGATTTCAAAGTTGTTAATTACCATTCTAAGAAGTGAAATCGATGCCGACACACTGGTACTATCTTATGATTTCTTTCAGTTACACAATATGTCAATGTCACGGCTAATTCTCAGACTGCCACTGTAGCAAAAAATGAACATATGTAAACATCCCTATCAAAGGAAATGTGTCACTTTTGACATCAAGACCTCTACCCTGCTTCTTGTGTGAATGTGTCGATATGGCATTCTTTTGTAGGGTTTTGATTATTTGACTACAGCTGCAGTGACTCATGTCTCCGTGTATTTGAATGGTCATTCTGTGGCTATTCCACATCAATAGTGGCCAGCAGTGAAAAATATTTAAAAATAATGAGATCTGCAGCAAGTGCTTGTCACAGACAGTCTACACATATTGTATAATAACAGAAGAAAAACTGGTTCAGCGATTACCCTAACAAGCTGTTGCTGTGGCCATTATGGATATAGAGTATGCCATGTGTTTCTCCAACAGAAGGAACCTGGGTGCTTAGAAGAGGGAACAAATTGCCTGTATCAATATGCATCGAGTACAGTGGAAGGGAGAATTGCAATGTTAATTATTTACCAAGGAAAATGTTGCCCTGTTACTTTCACTGACAGGTCAGGCTTCAGATACTGAGACACTTAACATATGCTGCTGAAAAAAACATTAGCATCTCACTCTTGCTGCTCAATTAAACCTAGTATAATAACAACCCTGCTATAAATAAAGAATACACCTTGCTTTTGGACAAGACATTTAAGAGTTGTTTTTGTATGACACATTACCACTTAGCTACAAAGGTAAAGCCAAAAGCTGCTGTATTTCAGTAAAACATGTACTTATGCTGCCACAAACAGTGAGCTCATCAACTCTAGCGCCCAAGATTTATTAGGAGCTTAAAAGTAGTAAAGTGCGCATTTTCTAGCATGGCAGGCAGCTGTCTCAAGGTTAGACAAGCAGGATTGCGTCTGTAAGGTTGCATTTCACTTTCCTCAACTAGCTGGAAAAATGGCAGTAAAACTGAGCAATGGCTGCGCTCTGTGAAAGAGAACTATTTAGCATGGCAACATAACAGAGTCAAAAACCATATTATGAATGCAAAAACAGTTTTACTGCAATGATATATATAGATGGAAAAATTTGGAATAAAACAAGGATTTAAAATATATTACTAAATTAGCTTTAAACCTGGTATAAATTGTAGGTTTTTCATACTCATTAGTTAACATTCATTTATTAATTTGTAAAAGAAAATATATATATAGATTTTTGAGAGGCATAAAAAATTGTAAATTTTGTCTGTAAAATAAAAAAAAAAAAAACCTGGGGATACTTGGTATAAAGCAGGTGAGATGTGTCAAAGACGTGCTGCATCAAGAGACATGTCAAGAAGTACCAAGCTGTGAGCAGAAGCCAGAGCTGCTTTTAGTTTTTTTTAAATATTGTTCTCTCCAGTTTCATTGTTAGTTATGACTGAAACCTCTGTGAGGGAATAAGTAATACTTACTGTACTGTTTTTGCATTGTTTCCTGTAAATTTTCAGGTGAAAAGGCATACTTGTTTGCTGTCCTTTATTATTAAAGATTCATGTACAAGATGAAAACACAAATGGTACCATTTACCTATTGTACCAAAGTTAGCTTAGAGCGGTCACAGCTGCCAGCTTTAACAACTTTTCTGGCAGAATCCTCAAGTCTCTAATCACAAAATATTACGGTGGATTTAGTAAAGTTCTGTGAAAGCAAAAAGAGTTGCATAATTGGAGACTGGGCCCAACTACTTAAAATTTAATATATAAGACACAAATCTCAATACAATTAAAAAAGAAAAGTTTTAATCCTAAAAGTAGTATTCTTCAGTGATGAAAATGTTTTTGTAGATTTGATTAGAGTACAGTAGGATGGATGGATGAATGGATAGCTATACATATATAGATATATAGTAAGTCAATCTTTTTTCACTTGGTGTTACCCGCTGTTAGTGGCCTCAACCTTGTTCTAATAAACAGCATCTTCTGCCCTGCAGGAGTGGAGAAATCATTCTTTTTATAGATTTCCTGCTTTACCATCAAGGATTACTCTCTTAACCTTAGCCACTTGCTTCCTTATTGGCTTTGCTATTGATTGCCCTCCATCCACTCCTCAACCTTCAAGGTGACCCATAACTAATAAACACTCTGGAAAAGTGTGCCATGCAGCAACCCAAAAATATGCCTCTGTTTGCTTTTTTTGTGTTTTGACCTGTCTGTTTATCTCTATGCTTGTTTTAATGAACAGTCATTGAGCTGACGGGATACCTTTCATTTGCAGTTCCACAGCTGAACTGAATTAAGCAAATTATTGGGGGTCAACATGATTAACAGGCAGTCTTGTCTTTCTAAGGTCCTCTGGTACTTCAGAACATGCAAACAGCTATGTCAGATTAAGCTTTCCACATGTAAACAGCTAATTTTAGTGCAAAAGGATAGAGGACAGCATAGCCGTCTAATATGATTTTTTCCTTCAATTCCCTCTCTTTCCTTTCTAAGAGGGTCACACTGATGAGTGTGATGAAGAGGGAACATCTGTCTCTAAAGTGTTCTTCCATTATCCGCCCATTGTGAAGGATCGGCACCTGAACAAACAAAGAGCTTCCATTATGCCATATTCACCAGAATCTCAACAGCACCTTCACAAGCGGAGAGTGTGAGACAGAAAAGGGAAGGGAGTGAAAAAAGAAAGAAAAATATTGTATGGGAGCTCTAGATGTTTCAGTCTAGTGTGCTTCTTAAACAAAACTAACAATGACCATTAGTTACAGGAAACCTTTGCTCACCATCATTCCAGCTAAAATGTCTCCCTCTCTGCTAAATGGCTCTTAAAGCTAAGAGTAAGGAAGATGTGGCTGTTTGTGTTGTTTTTTACAACTCCACAGATAACCCCTTTTTAAAATAACCGCTTGACCCGCTTCCACACATTGGAGTGTCCTTTTGAGGGTAATGGTATTTTGCATAATACCATTACTAGGCTGAAAGCATAAAATCACTCTGCATCCATCTAATTTTGAACAGGCAAAACAAAAAAAATTTAAAAAATGTGCGTGAGAGTATAAAAGAACAATAAGGGATTGGATGAATGTGGGGTGGGCCTGTAACAGACTAGTAAAAACACAATTTCATCTCCGATTTCATCTCCTCCGAATAAACAGATAAGTTAATGAGATAGGGAGGGGATCGTGAAAATGTTGTAGTTTGCAAATTACCCAGCCCAAATGAAAAAAAACATCTTAAATAACCTATCAAAGTAAGAGGTCAAAGTAAGATGTTATTTGAGTTGTCGAAAGTTTCATCAGTGGTTGAAAGCCTGTTGGTAGAAGAATCTAAGAATATCAACCAGACCAGTTGGTCTCGTCAGGCCCTGGCTGAAGACTAAACCTCAGCTGTCAGTGAAAAGACTGATTCCAGAGTGCCCGATCTTACCCTAAACACACCACAGGGAGCCTGGGAGAAAACCCTGACCTCACCCCCTTCTAGTCCTCTGTGGGATCTCTCAGGCCAGCTGCAACATTGATCTTGCAGGGTAAAATTTCAAGGGCTGAAAAACAATCTCTGTGTTGGCAAACGGATGGCACTGCATCCTAGTTCTGGGGTCATCAGTTCAGGAGAAGTGTGAAAGATGTGTACATGGTTGTTGATGAGTAGGTATGCTGGGCAAGCAAAGGAAATAGAGAAGTATCCGGCAGACCTTTCATAGAGAGATCTGATGGCTTTGTCAGTGACCAGGTGAATGGGTCATCATCACCATCACACCCTCCAACACTCATTTTGCAGAAACTATATATATGAACTTAGGGCAAGTGGGATTTAACAGCTAATATACAGCCCAGCATACTGAACATGTTCTGACAAATATATTTCTTTTGGAGTGTGGAACCTTTTTGTCTCTAGGGACTTACAATTGTGTTAAAAGAGTCTACTGACCAGGAGATGAGAAACTGGGCAGACTGCACATAAAGGATAATACATCACAACTCAGATAGCAAAACTCCCATTTTAGCTTGAGATTGCATTTCAAAAAACGCAAATATTAAATATTTCTCTTTTTGTGACATTTCATCAAGGACAAAAACTATGCACCAATTACCGATCTCAGGCTGAGGGAGAAATTAAAGGGCCTCAGCAAAGAGGATATCTGCCATTTGCTGATTATCTTCCTCAGATTTGTACGTCTCTCTCTTTTCCTGTTCTATCTAAAAGTCCTGTCAAAATGATTACCCTGCCATTCGATGAGTAATGGGAGTTTGTTTCACAACATTTTGGGGGCCCTAATAGCCACACAGCAAAGTGGAGTTTTGACGTTAAACATTTTTTTAACCTGTTTCACCCATGTGTAAACATCCATAATACTATTAATGATGGTGGCATTCACAATGAATGCATCATCTCTCTTGTTTCAGCCCTTTGTAACTATAGCAATTACAGCTGTTGCTACCATCATTTATTAGTCGATTAAAGGGGAGGAAAAAAAGGCTAGGGTAAAAATCTGAATGGTCCAGACTGAGCCAAAGCCATTGGATGAGGATAAACATTATCTGTATTATTACTGTGTGTATATTTAAAAGCCATTTAAAACAATTAACCACATTCTTTAATAATCAAATCATATTTCAAATACAGCTGAAATCTGTCGTATTTCCAAACATCCTAAATATTGTAAACATAATGCCAGATTTATTGATTGTCCCGGGTGTACCCCACCTCTTGCCAGCCCCACTTCAACCACGAATTGGATTAGTGGAAGAAAATAAATAGATAGATGGATATATAAAAACACAGACATACAGGAAAACATGCCAGAACATAAACTCGTATATGTATGGTACTCATATCACCTTGTGTCATAAATCCAAGTAACTCATTTGGACACAGAAATATATTTTGTGTCTTATGTGGGACTATGGGCTATTGTCAGCTGTAACTTAGAGTGTCTAAGTTAAGATACCAACCGGTGGTTGTATCACGTCCAATATAGCGGACAACTCAAGCCGTGTGTCCATGGTGTCATGCGAGAAGCCTCTGTATCACAGGGTAGTAAATGTATTAGTATATTTAGCCCCTTATACAAAGGGGCTAAATATGTTTTGGGAGGAAAAACAACAATCCATTATTAATTCAAAGTTGTTATTTTTTTAAACTCTGTTATCTTACAAAGCATTCTGATTTTTCAAACCATTTACTGACTACAGTCGAATACAAAAAGAAAAACCAGATCATACTCTGAAGAATTCAATGAATAAAAATATGCCAAGGTGAGTCGTTATTTTTGGCCGCTGAGTATTTTGAGAGTTGCTCCTTTTCTTTTACATTTTCCATAGCTAACCTTTTTTCCTCTTCTCTCTCTAATGCCATCCTCTTTCATTCAGTTTCTTCCTCTGAAAGACAGATCTATGGAGCGAGAGCATTCTTGTCTGAAGCTTATCGCCTGTCTCAACCCAGCAGAGAGAAATTCCTTGCCATTTGTTGAATACAAGTGTGATGGTGTGCGTTAGTGGCTCACATGCGGCTGCTCTTCCTCACCTGGCACTCATGTGATTAGATTCCATATCCCAGCCTGCAGCAGATAAACTCTATCTCCATCGGCCAGGCCCCTCAACATTAATCTGCCTTGCTGATGGCCTGTGTTGTGGCAGCAGTCTCATAACACATTCCTATCACCATGTTTATGTATAATAAAAACACTGATGTCCCATAAAGTATACTATTTTGAGGAAAAAAAGAAATAACTGATTGTTGTAATGTGAGACGTGTTTCTACTTCAAAATAAACCCTCTGAAAAGGGGAGCACCCAGATGTGCTATTCTAATACTAGCACTAAGAGGGTCAGTGCCAGTCTCCAGCTAGAAGTCAGTCATGTCCAGATGCTGACCTCTCTGCATGCAGCACTTCCGCCATGTGGCTGAAATGGTGCAGAAGAAAGTGGTGGTAGAGTAGATGAGGACAGAGAGAGTCTGTTTATTTATTGTTCTCTTCTGGTTTAACTGCTCATGACCAGCTAGCTTTATTAAACTGGGCTTTGAGCACACACATAGCAGCACTAAAACTTCCTGATGGCTGAGGGGGGATCAATTCAAGCTGCCGCCTGCAGGAATTACTGCAAAGTAATGGTACCATCACACAGGTAGGTCTTGCCTGTGTTAGGGGTTAAATGGACCATTTCAATTCTTTAATCAGCTCCAGTCTTAGCTGCAATGAAAGGAATACTGCTCATGTACTGTGCAGACATCTATCAAATAAGGAGTTAAGACAAAGCTGTCATCAAAACAGTTAATATGTGAAAGATAAAACATTTCAAATTAATGCTTCTTCAAAGAATATGCAATAGGTGGTGCTTAACAGATACACTTATATAAGCCCATACAAAACCCCAGACACACAAAAATACACAGTACATTTATCAGTTATAATGCACAAAAGAAAACATCAATAAACCTACATTATTGTATTTTTGAAACTGAATGATGCTTCAGGGTGTTGCGGGTTATTTACAATACTTTTTTTATAGTAGTTTCTTAAGTCTGTCTATCCTTATTTGCAAAGATGGCCAATAGAAGTGTCAATGTATAAGATAAAATAATTCAATAAAGCTCGAACAGCATTACCAAAGAGATTAATTATAACCCTTACGATAAAAACATTGGGTAAGTAAAATTAGATTTATTATTCATTATAGGTCTGATGCACTGAACTTCATGAGTCATCCTATGTAGCAACCACTTCTGCAAACTGTTAATTGCTACAATCAATAAATGTTATGTCAGTATTGACAAACAACATATAAAAGGTGTTTACAACAAGGTTGTTTTCACCAACTTCATACTGTTTTCTCGCATCCTCTATATTAAACTGTGAAATATAGGGGAAAAAATGTTGCATTTTTTAAATTCAGATTATGCGATTGCTACATTGACAACAGATGTACTGATTGTATGTTGTGTATACTCTGAAACCACTCCCCCATTTGCTTGTTGACACCGTGGTCCCCTGGACTCCCTGCTGCCTCTGGAAATTGTGTTTCACGGCTTGAAGGTTACAGAGAAAGGCTTGTGTTTGCCGAGGAGGCCCGATTAGTGCTCATCAGTCGTGGTGTTTGAGATCCCTGCACTGACCCTAGGGGCAAAAAGCCAAGCTGCTTTCACACTGCACCACACAGGGACCCGAATGAGCCTACAACTGTCTATTGTCTGCACTCACTAAAAAGAAAAGACAGCAAATTGCCCTGTCACGAACTTTGGCCTCCATGCCAATATAACACATAGCCTGTGTCTCTCATTTTGCCTGCTAATATGAAAAGATTTGGTAAGGCTATATGGTGCAGCAAAATTCGCATGACAAAATAATGAATAAAGAATGTGATTTTATGTAGGAGTTTGCGTGGGTGTTCAAAAGATTTCATTTGCAACAGTTTGAACTGAAATAGATTTGCATTTGATGCAAATGAATATATATTCAAGCTCAAGCAGGTTAAAGGAGGGCGTCACACTTGCATCTGAATGTAAATGTGCAAAAACATAAACAGATGGTTATAAACCATGGTTACAAACAGCAAAAAAACAAGATACTTTAAACACCTTATCATTTAATTTTTATCCCTGCTTTTGCATGACATTCTTATAGTACATGCTGAAACAAACAGCATATCATATGTTAAAGAAACACACTGAAAGACAAAGGCAGCACCAAGTTGGGTCCAATAACCAGTGGAGACCACAAAAATCACTGGCTCAGTCTGCACATTAAGTTGCATTACATGCAACTTAATCAACATTTTCCTTTTCCATTACTTCCTATAGTCTCGTAGTTGTACTCTCAAGCTTTCCGCTTCTGTAACCGCAGCCCCAAACCAGAGTCACCTTGAAGAGATTTGAACATTTGTTTCTTGCTTTACTGCGGTAGCCGGTGGAAGTCAGCAATTTAAATGCCAACTAGATGATATACATCATTAAGGTGGATTTTGAATTCTGGTCAGTAGCCAATCATACAGAGGTAATTAGGGATTTCTGTCTTCATGATGATTACTGACACTAAGGCAAGCTGCTGAAGCACAGCTGACTGGAGTTCAGAGTTCATCATTATTGCTCAGCTGGTGAGCAAGGTTCTGTTAGGGTTTGATGGTATGTAAACATGAGCTTCTTCAGACTATGCCCCACAACATTTCACACTATTTACACCTTAAACACAATTTTTATACATGCTGGATTTAAAAAAAAAAAAATCACACTTAAGTACTAAGAGTGCATCCAGTAATCAATAAAAATTTAAAGGCTAATCCTGTCTAACACCTATGCCTCTGTAAGCAGAGGAAGTGTTGAGTGAGAATTATACAATGTTTGCATGCACATTGTTGTTAGGTCTATTGGCATACTCACAAAAAAGTCTCTGCTTGTTTATAATCAGCATGCTGGCCATCTTAAATAGCAGCAATAAAAGCCCAGAGATCTTGCAGGAATGTAAAAAGCTCCAGTAAAATATAATGCGTGATTTAATGACCATCTGTTGGGTGCCTGTGCAGACCTTGCTACGACATGCTTTGTGAATGATCAAAGGCAACGTCCGCATCGAGAGCGATTCACCTCAGGAGGCACACCAGGGAATTAACAAGCCACCCAGCACAGATCCATTTTCCGTGCAGTTGGGCTCTTTTGATTCCTTAACTGGTCTGCCTCAGTATTACATGTAGAAAGAGGGAGAGTGTAAAACACTGAAATATATGCAACAATCTATCCCCACAAACCATTAAGCTCCTTGCTAATCAGCAACACACTTAAAAGTCTGAAATGCATTTGTTGAATAGCCCCGCAGAACGATTCAAAAGAACTGTGTATTATCAAGATTATTCCCCCCCCCCCTTTCAGAGTAGCTCTGCTATCGACTGCTTATGTTTATAGCCTTCATGAGTTGCTCCAAGAGTCCATTTTGGTGTTGAGGGACGGATGCCAAATGACCAATCAGCACTTAAAAGGAGCATACACACACAGAGAGGCATGCTGATGTCCTCAGACAGACATTCCAAAACACCCAGCTCTTATCTCATCAAGGCTCAGTAAATAAAACATTTAACAGCTGAGCCAGACTCAGGATTATAGAGTCAGTGTGGTTTTTTTTTCTGCCTGCTCCACAAATAACACATAAAGCACAAAGAAGCATACGGATCCAAATGCAAGTCAGAGACAAATTACAGGATATCAATATTCATGAGGTAATATGAAGTCATATACAGACCAAAATATTCTCAGTGGAAGACAAAACAGAACAAGTACTCCACTGCTTCAGCTTATCCTTCAGTAAATTTACCATAAGCCATGACAAATCTCAGGTGGGATCCAAAGAAACAGCATAGCTGCAGAAACAATGGAATGCTAGAATAATTATCTATCTATCTATCTATATACACACACACACACATATATATATATATATATAACTGTGACATGGCTTTATCGCTGCTGCTTTGTTTGCCTCTCTTTACCTTCTGTGTCTTCTTCCCTCTTTTCTTAATTATTCTTCATTTTTCACTACCTTCCTATCTGTCAGTTAGACTGGGTGCAGTATTTAACATGCTGAGGGGACACATGTCCACCCCAAATGCCACAGAACAAATTCGCTACTTTGTTTGCGTTCACAGCTCATTTGGCCCAATCCATGTTTTGGCATTCTGTTATTGTCACGCTTGGTGAGGTTTTCTACACTGCCCCACCAAGGGGGAGAAACACGTTCCAGGGGCTGTCAGCTGAGGCTCACATTTACGCTCTATCATGCCGGATTTCCTTCAGGTTTATCCTTTTTATGTAGAACAGGGGCTGCGTAAATGGCGACTCCATAATAACATTTGTGCCTTATTTTAGCGACGGCAGCAGAGAATTATGAAAAAGCTGCAGTGAATTTTCGACCTGAGTCGGGAAGAAACGTTTCAGGGAGGTAAGTGGCTGGAGAAGTGACATCAAAGTCAACTGTGTCCCTTCCCACCCACATCTTGACCTACAGCTGTGTCTGCTTTCATGTGCCTCCACCATCAAAACAGTCACACATTCTCATGTACACTGGGTCTCAGTTTAATCTGAGTGACCAACCTGCAAAGTGTCAGTGTGGTGTTGATCACTCAACCGGCCACGGAGGTTGAGGGGAGGGACATGGCCTCGTTTGCAATTTCACAGGTGGAGCTGTGTGGTGGTGGGAATGTCCCAGTTGGTCTCAAAGGTCTAATCTCCCCTAGCTAGCAGCAGTCTATCCACCCACTGACTGTAAACACAATGGCTCCCAATGGCACTGAGCTGATTGCCGTTTCATCAGGGCCAGGACTAGAGTCAGTGGAGAGGAGCGCTGTCTCGCACTGTTTGATGAACTTGTTTATTTTCCCTGCACATTGGAGGCCCCGAACAAACTGATTGGCAAGCGGCGTGTTTATCAGAGAAAGCATTCCCGATGACACTGGACAGTCACTGCTACACCAAAGCCACAGCAAAAAGCTTAATTAGAGCTTTCTGAAAATAATGTCTTGATACCACCCCCTATAAAGCCCATGCCCATTATTACTGCTAAGTATGCTCCTCCATCAATTATGGCATGTGCTAATGCGAGTCTCACAGTAGAGAGCCAACATGTTTCAGTGGGCTCAAATAGCTTTGCTGCACTCTCCCACTCAGAAATTAATCTTCTTCCCAGCAGACACCTCTGCTCATGCCTGACACAGAAAACAACAAATATACTAGTATTAATTGGTCTGTGTATATTGAAAACTCAAGTCCTATCTGAAATCTTCCTCCTTAAAGACTTTCTCCTAGAATACATGGGATTCTACACATGAATTATATGTTTAGTTAAATTTGTTAAATTTAAATTATTTAACTGTTAAGCCAAATCCGCAAATGCTTAATTCACTTTATTTAACAAAGTGATGTGTTTGATGGGAGGACAGTTTGGCTTGCCATCTACTTCTGAGATGAAAATATATACATAGGGAAAAGAAAATGAGAAGACATTACGCCGACTGTTTACCTCTCACTACCACCCACTACATCTGACATCTGTTCTCCACCTTCACCACACCTTTTACTCTGCGTATCCACTGTCATTCTTCATACTGCTGTCCTCCTCATCTTTCTCTCGCTTTTTCAATGCAACTTCCTCTCACTCCACTTTTACACAAGGTTGTGTAGCTTTCCTCAGAGATCTGCCAGCACACACATACTGTGGCTGCAGAATGCAGGTGATAATGAAGTGTCTGGGAAAAGAGGATTAGGTGGAGTGGCGGGCATCATCCCTGTGGTATAAACGCTCATCTTTCCCTTAAGAAGGACACATGGAGCGTCTTTCACCTCAGTCTAACTGCCTGTCCTAGTGTCACTCTCAGCTAGCATACTGAGATGGCTGCTGCGGCCCTGCAGGAGAAAACTGTGAGTGGGTTAAAAATGGTGGGCCCTGCTCCTCGGGGACGCTTGCTATTTCATCCTCTGACACCCATCTGTTTATTCTGCACAGTCAGGCTAAGAGGAGCATAACAGGCACTGGGAAAGTGAAGATCTTCACCAGGGGAACAAGCTGATACAGAGGAAAAGATAGGGGATGAAAAAGAGAGACAGAGAAAAGAAGGGAGCGAGAAACTCCTCCTCTTCCCTGTGGTCTGACAAAAAGATGACAGTTTTCCTCTGGAGCTTGCTCTGCCCTCCCTGGACTCAAACCTTCCTTGTAGGCAAGAGGCCTGTCAGACACAGCTAACTAGCCTGCCCCATGAGAGATGCAGAAAGCTTGACAGTTTGTTACTAGTTGGCAAAAGGCTGTAGTGGGTCAGTTTCTGCACAGAAAGCGTAAAAACAAAAAAGTGTCACTAATCAGCCACCAGACAGCAATTTAGAGATGCTCACCTAAATTTTCACTTAATTTTACTCCCACTGTGAGTTAAAAAAACAAAACAAACAAAAAAAAAAAAACTATCAGTGCACTGTATGGATTTATATCCATATACCACCCTAATGTTACTGTAAACTTTAGGTAATTCAGAGCAGTCGGGCCTCTCGATGTTTATTTGTGCTGCAAAATGCAAACCCTGACTATGTGCAGTTTGCACATGTACCTTTTGCTAAATCAGACCATATGGCATTGGTCCATCAGCTAACAATAGTTAACATAGCAGAATAGTACATGGCACATTAACATCTCAGAATGCAGTTCAGTAATTGTACGAGCTACCACACCTATTTGGTTCCCTCCCATTAGTAATGTGCGGTCTCATGTTAATAACACCAACTGGAAACTGAAGGAGAATCATACCATACAGTACTTCAGGCCCACACCAGAAAACAGTATCATACCTCCTTTATTAAATAATCTGTGTAGTATGTACTACATGAACCATTTATTTAAAACATATTCTGTCCACTATGACTGGCTGTAAGGGTGAGGTTATTCTAGATGATCTGGTGGTTGTTTACTAAGTTAATGGTTCTGCTTAAAGGCAGAGTAAAGGTACAGTATAAATAGCATAAAGAGCGGAGGAAATGGAGGGAACCACAATTTAAGACAATTAATTGTTAAACTTTAAAGCAAAGTCATCACAAACTAATTTTTTTAAATACCTTTTTTTTTTATTATTACAGTGAGCCTCAGTGTTCAGGTTGTACACCAGAAAGCTTGATTTTGTTAAATACCTGAATGCATATTTCAAACTATCTGCTTGCCTTTTGTCCCACCTGTGTTATTGGAACAGTCCTTTCTTCCTAATATATACTGTGCAAAAATAATGTTTTCAAAAATGACAGGGTTTCATATGATTGGTATATTGGCATGTCAGCCAGAGCTGAATCACTTGTGAGCATGTGCCTAAGCTCTTGATGTCCTTGTAATAGCCTTGCCATGATTGGTGAGACTATGGGATGGGGTAGTGCCCTGCTAAGAATTGTTCCCGTCTGTCAGATCTCATCACTCCACTGTGCGTTGCTGGGGGCAGCAGGACCAAAACTGACCACTGAGTCAACTGACAAGACAGCTCAGCATCCAGTTATGCTAGAGTAAGAATCTCTCTCTCACACACACACACACACACACACACACAGGCGTTTACATTCACGCATGCACACAGACATGCCATCATGCAAGCTAATGCTTGCACAGTACCACTCATACTCACAGCCACTGTCACGACAATGCAGAGTTAACGGGACACATATATGTGTAATACACACAGACACATGTATGCAAAAATAGACAGCACCTTCAACTGTGTGCAGGATCCATCCCCAAAACAGCCACAATAAAGCCCGTGCAGGATACAAATGTGCTTTGACACTGTGGTTGGTAATGCACTGAGTTGTCTAAAATCTTAACAAGTGACCCAGAAATGCCGGTGAACAAAAGGGGGTTTGGGGTACGGGGGGAGGTCATGTGTGATGCAGTGTGGAAGAGAACTAAATTGACACTTTCTTGCCTGCTCCTTGAACCCTGTGGTGGTATTCTCACATTGTGTTCAATGAGGGGAGACAGAATAAGGTGGATGATTCTTAAGCGGGAGTGAATATCCATTGTTGTACAAAAACAAGTGAATTACCGAGAAGCTGAAATCTACATGTTGTAGGAGTGCAAAATATCTCTCCTTTCAGAAACGGCAAGAGAGAGAGCACAAAACAGAGAGAGAGAAGCTGCAAGGGTGAAACATGAAGTAAAACAAGCAGTTCCAATATGTTTAGAACAGCAACCCTGAGGGAAGGAGAGGACCTGACTGTAATATCACATATTTATTTTCAACAAAATGATTCCGAGGTAGGCACATTCAAATATGTGCAAAAGAGAAGAAAGGTGGACGCCAAAAGGTATGTACCAGAACTTTTCAAAACAGTGAGGATTGCTGATATGCATTTTAAGCACGTTATACTTTACCATGATTTTAAGTCAAAGTGTAACAGCACTCTGTGACTGGCAGAGCTAGCATTTAAAACCGATAAGGCTCCAGGATTTCTCAGTCCTCTCGCTCAATAAGCGATGGAAGAGATTCTAGAGAAGTAAAGCTCTCCACCTCAAATGACCCCTTAGTGGCAAAAGGCCTCATAAGACTCTGTATCAGCCTGAAAATGATAGTGAAAATAGGTGATCACATTTTAGAGAATCTCTGCTGCAATTCTCCATCACAGATACCTAATATTGTCTCTGCTTTGATACTCTCAAAGACCTATTAAGTCAGATTTGTAGTAACCTTCTGTTCTTAAAAAGCACATTCAAATTACAGTGTTGAGAAGATCAGTTTTACACATACCGAAAACACCAGATATGAGAGTGGTTTCCAGGAAACATGCATGAGAAACATGCTTCATTATGGCTCCATAAAGCTCACTATACCACAGCCACCAGCAAAAGCTCTACAAAGTTTGATATGCTGCTATGTGTGCTGTTTAAAGTTAGACCCCTTCCCTCACCTGCACTGCAGTGCCAGAGATCAAGCGATGCCATCAACGAGCTAATGACATGACTGCCGCAGGCAACAGCGGGCAGCTTGATTTATACATGGGGACAGAGATGAATGATTCATAGGCTGAGTGAGGGATACCAGGACACGTGGAAGCTATATGCCCCTCTCACTTGCTCTTATTCGTGGATACTGACCTCACCATAAACTCTCTGGAACACTCCCTTATGTCTCATAAGCTTAGCATTACACAACTAACCAGTCCTGTTAACGTTCCTCATAATGGCTGTATGACTTTTTTTCTCTCACTCTTTTTGTCTCTACATTTTTTGTAACTGTCCCTCGGTGTCCCTCTTTCCCCCCCTAGGATTCATTCACTCGTTGGCCATTTCTTCTTCCCTTCCCATTATAATGCAACGCTAATCCTAAATATGGAACCCACTGTTGTAGGATAAAATGAATGGCCCAATCACTCTGCATCAATTAGTCCATCCATCATTGCTGATTGGAGGACGAGGAGCGGAGGGTGTTCATCGTGACTGTTCTCTGTGGTGGCAGGAGGAAGACAGAGCCTTCACACAGAAACGCAATCTTCACCACTATTTGGGTACCACAAACTGCAGTCCAGGAGATAACCTTGTCCTGTTACTTTCACTGGAATGCCCTCTAAATTACATCATCTCCATCATGAATGATCTGACAGCAAGGGGACACTTCTCACACGATAATTATTCAATATGATGACTGACGCTCCACTTCATTCACTGAGATGCTTTAGGTGAAGACGCAATTGTGTACGACACAAATAATTCATCACCTTCCTGCAAGACACTGAACACACTTTTGATGAACAAAAGAAACAGATCTAGATTCCAGTAAGGCGAGCAGATTGTTATGGCTTTCTATCATATAACCCCTGCATTACACTGTGCAACACATTTAATAAAGGCAATGTAACACTTCAGTGCTAGCACACAGTGCAGTTTTAATGCATACACTCACTTAAAAGTTCACTACACTTGAGATTTGTAGAGTTAAGTTGCTTTATAATTTCACTAAGTAAGTGCAATTTACAAAATGACTTTTCCGCTTATGCAAGAATGGGGCCAATTCAAATATATATATTTTAATTCAATTATTCAAATGACTATGACTGGCTTAAACCAATGTGAGAGGGCACTCCCATACTTGGATGGCACTTGTCCTGAACACAACCTACTGAGATGAGAGGTAAATATGCTGTCATTGAATTACATAGATAAAGAGAGAGAATTGCTGGGTGTTACAGTATACTGTTACAGTATATCAGTGCTGTTTTGAACACACTTTAAAAAGGACATGGAATATTACAGCACAAATACAGGGCAGGCCTAGATCAGAGTGTAACTAACTCCCCTCTAAATATGAGGAGATAAGTAAATCCCAGGGGTGCCCCGCTGACTGAGGAATCTTTGCATTCAATTTATCATTTTACATTATTTAGGTTACTCCATGGGGAAATACGCTATCTCTCTCATAAGTTATGCTAATGGCTGTTACTACCATCTGTGAACTGAGGACCATCAGTCAAGCATAGTGTGCAATCTATGAGTTATGAGAATAATACGTCATCTCTGAGTGATTAGTCTGGGGGCTTCCGGGGAGCTGTGTAAGGGACAGAAAGCCATCTTGTCCAAACTGTCACCCAACACCATCCTATATCTCGACCTATACCCCTCCCCCTGCACTGTGCAGCGTGCCCTGCATGGTCCCCTCCAATCGACTCAATAAACAAGCTCCGGGTAAGAGCCAGACAGAGGATAATGGTTCACCTGGAGGTGAAAGGAAAAGAAAACAGAGCTCTTTGCATAACGAATGGAGATAAAGATAAGCACAGGGGAGCACTTGGGAATCTCGGTAAAGGATTATTCAAACGTGTGAAACTGAATACATGTTTTGTCTTTTTTAAGCACTGTGTTGTAATAATGGCCAGTCCTGCCTTCACAGCATAGTGCTGGTGAACCTGCATTGCTGATGTTGTGTACTTCTGATCAGATCATTTTACCATGAGCAATCTTTTTCATATTTCACTCAAAGGCCAGAGCTCAGAACATTTTGTTTATCTTCTGTTAACTGGATTTGTGAAGCACAGTCATCATACAGACATTTTCACATCATTTTCTGAGGACAGGCACAAAGCTATTGCCTTGTCATATCATTGGGAGTCTACATCCCACGACATCTTTAGTTGGAGAAGAGGACAGGGGACGTCAGCACCACTACAGCAAGCATAATTATTCTCATCTATTATAATGTGTTAATACCTGCCATGACTCACACCACTGTTTAGGATATGAGGAGAGCTGAGGGCCCACAGCTCTTACGTAATGCAGGCAATGACGATAACCACGTCAACACTAATATGTTGTCATTTTAAAATGCATAACTTGTGCTTGTTTATGCTTAGCGCTTATCCGTCTTTTATTTTAGAGCTCACTTAAAATGTGGACTTCTGTAAATGCTGTTGACCCTGTTTTAAAGAATCTAGACGTTTGCTTCAGTCTGGATGGGCTAAGAGAGTGACCACAGCCGTGGCCGAATTAGCCCAAGCCAAGACACACAAAACAAGCCATGTCAGTGACCCGCTGCTTGACTGGAGCACAGAAAGGAGGTCCAACCTGAGAAGAACGATTTGTTTGGGTGGTCTAGTTAAAGCCTCGTGCTAAAAGGGCAACGGTTCTGGTTAGAATGCTAATGAGCAAATTCCCCTCCTGGATGGAGACATCAAAGGCAAGTGAAGCTCCCCCTCTCTGGCTACACAGGGCTTCATGGTATCATTGCATAGCCCTGTGTGCACTTGAATGCTTGTGTTTGTGTGTATGTGTATAAAAAAAAAAAAAAGAGACAAGGGAAGGGAAAGGCAGAATAGGCAACGTGATGTTTACATTAGGTCTACTCTTTTGGGACTGTGCCAGCATCCAGCCATGCTGTGACACACATCACAAGAGCAACCTGGTACCATTCATAATTACCCTCTATTCACAGAGGCCTCATTTGGCATGCTATTATCAGAGATCATTGTTATTTCCCTCTATGTATGTTTGAAATCCCAGTGAGACCAACATGTCTAAAGCAGATAACAGTGCTATTTTGGTTAACCCCATTGCGTACATAATACTGAAGATGCATAACCCAGAGAAAATTCCCATCAGTGATTTCTAAGGATTTAATAGAGCATCAGGGCATAAGAATCTTTTCTTATGAATCGTTTCTCTGTATAACTATTGCTAGAAATATAATGCGCCTTTCCTGTGCACAGAAAAAGTCTCAGAAAGAGCTTTGTTGTCATTTATTTCCATCCTTTCACACTGCTCTGACTGTGACAAAACAATCACCAGCAAAACTCCGTTTCCGTTTTGCTGTGACCATGTACCACACTTGAATAAGTGATACATTATAGAGAGGTAAAACCTTTCTGTGAAAAGACATCTAAACATATAGGGGAATAACAACAAATTCTCAGAGACCACGCAAAGCCAGGGGGGCTCAAAGTATATGCAGGTGGTAAACTAACTTAAATAAAGTTAAGCCTATGTCCAGTTTTCCTAAGCTGTTCAGAGTCCTACTTCCAGAACTGTTAAGAGTTACACATGGCTCAGGTGTGTGAGGCCAGCATGATGGATCATCCTGTTGTGAAGCTACCCCTCTGCAGAGCCCTGAGAAGACAGCTGGGAGATAAGGAGGGCCCTATATGAGAGCACATCTCCTCTCCACATCGATCCTCGCCGCCACCAGGCAGGAGGTCTTCACATGCCAAACCGCAGATAGAGGTAGAGAGGGAGGGCAGGGTGACAACAGAGAGAACAGTTTTGCAGGTTTAGCAGCCACCTTCAAGTGATAAAGACACTGGAAGATAAAACCCCTATTGGCCTCATGCAGATAAAAGACAAACGGTGTAGTGCTTTGTTTTAGGGGGAAAATAACATTTTCAGCTCTCCAGTAGATAGTAGTAATCTCTCTCTGGTTATAGTCATCATTGTTTACCATGGCCAAAAAAAACAAGAAGACTACCTGCTGTGGTGACCCCTTGTGAATAAGGGAGCAGCTAAAAGTAGCTGCTTCTTCTTTTACTCTTCACAAGAATATATAGGACGTAGCAACATACAACTTAACTTAACTTGTGGTCATTATTAGAAAGTCAAGAAATGTGACTCTGCATTTTAGAGTTAACTGACCTTGTGTCTTGTGCCAGTAACTTAGGAATAGAATCGCTGGAAGTCAATTAGGAATGAAAGGAGGCTTTGCTCTCAAAAAACGGCACTTGCTACAATTAGAAATTCCTCTGGAGTTAATAAGCACAGCTGCAGGTTACAATCAGCTGAAATGTTTTCTTGCAAAGTACAACATTAATTGACACATAAGATCTCACGTTCTAATGTTGACAGCCTCCGATTCGCCTTCGTTTTTTGCTGTTGTTGTTATGAAACAGAGCAATCTGTAATATCCTCAGAGCTATTATTAGTTGAAATAGAAACTGGATCAATCATCACGGCCAAGATTTGAAGAACCGTAAAAAGGTGATCTGGCACAAAATAACAATAATGAAAATGTAATAGCAAAGAGAATTGCTTCTTGTCTTTCTTTGTACATGGCAAATCGATAGTGTGAGTCGACTGCAGCAGAGACAGACACCATTCAGACGGACAGTATACCTGCTTTACAGGGTCTGGCTTGGTTATGGAGAAGCATGTTTGTGACCCCTGATCTCAATCACAGAAATTCCTAAGATGGCTGTGCGCTGAGGGCCTCTTCATGCTGCTGATGGATTGAGATTCTACACTGCAAGTTTGCAGTCTTAAAAATGTATCAGATGAGATAAGGACCACTCCAAGCTGCATGATTAAATGCGAATAAGGTTTCAACAGCTCAATGTACACTCTAATGGACACCATGTGCACAGAGCATATAACTATGGAGTGGCTTTGATCTTCCTTTTTGCCCGTCCTTTGCTTCTGATGAGTCATCTTTGCCAGGTGGTAAACCCTAATGACTGAATAAATACAGAAGCATCGTATTTAGAAGATGCAGTATGTGCTTTTTTTTTGCTACACAAAATTATAAAACCTCTTTAAAGAAGAACTATATAATTGTGGAGGAAAATTCTGACCAGAAAAATGAGGGCAAATGCAGTAGAAAAAAATTTAACCAATCATTTACATCGCTGCATTTTTCTTACTAAAGAAAACACAACAATAGATAAAATGATACAAGCTGTAAACACATGCACATTGGAAAAAAGGCAATGTGTGATACAATGAAGATGCTGGTTGATAGTTGCATTAAAAATGTGTCTTCAGAAATAAAATGCTCACTGTGTTAGAGACCTTCAAAATACACAATATAAGAAAGATTCCATCTATAATATGTGTTTTGATTAGTTATATTATACAGAGAGATGTACTAAGGCAGACTGTCCTAGTTGGGATCAGACTATACATCTGAAGGCTGTTAATGCGGCTGGATAAACAGATAAGGCTGAAGCAGTGACCTTATTTCATTGTCATACCATCCCCACATATCAAAAATTTCCCTGGGGACTAAAAATTAACATTTGCATGTAACTGGGTGCATTTTACCCAAACTTCATCTCACTCTGGTGAAGAATGATTATTTCAATCATGTCACTGCAAAAGTCAAATTTCACAAAGGAAGAACAGTGTGATTGGGCAGTACAATTCTACCGGAGCTCCCTAACCATTATTCCCACACCACAATCGGCTGCCTCAGATTTCCTCCATTGCCTTGATGATAATGTACTTCGGCAGGCCACTAAAGTAATGACCATCTCTCAGTGTGGCACAGCGCAAGGTTGCTCTGCACTACGCTCTGATATTTTGGCCTTACATTCAGCTGCATTTAACACAGACACTTGAAATGAAATAGACACTAAAATCTGCCATGAACTCAATAAGACAAATGTGCTATATGCCAGATCTGATAAGCACAACTTTAATTGCTTTAGCATCGGCGCAATCAATGGGACACAATGCTAAAAAACAAAAGCATTCACTCACCTCCCCCTCCTCCCAGAAGACTGGAGTTTGCTGAAAAGAGAGAGAAAAAAATGATTTAGTAAAATTAAAAGAAAAAGAATACATAAATATGGATCATTCACAGCATGAAGAGTCTGAAACTGGCTCGAAAAATAACAGTTATTTTACAGATTTTTGTATCACTTTCACAGGAAAAACCTATAATCACACATTTCAATAGCTCTGTCTAGCAAATATAACATGAATGTCATCCAACAGTTTGTTTATCAAATCTCCAGTAGACAAAAATGATCAATGTGAGAGGCAGTTTTTTTTTTTTCCTTTAAATATCAAATTAGCAACTTGGCAACAAATGTGTGATTCAGTCAGCAGCTACTCAACATACACTCCTTGGCAGATTTTCTTTGGCAAAATCACAGCGGTTGTGCTCAATAAAACATGTGATTCATTAAAATCAATTACGAGTAGTGTGCAGTTTGAGACAGTTATATACTACTGTACAACAGTGAAATCCAGATATTGTCATGGCGTTGCATAGTATGCTCATCTCTCTGGGGAAACATGTCACACAAATTGATGGAGACAGTAAGAAATTATGGAACTACTGGAAGGTATATTTGCAAGCAATAAACTGTTTCTACTATGTGTGTCTAAAATAATCTAGACCAACAGCCTCCCTGTATGTTACTGTGTGGTATAAAATACAACCTTAGCATAGAGTTTCAGTTTTCCTACTCAAACTTTTATATATATATATATATATATATATATATATAAAAAAAAACTTGAACTAGGATAAGATATCAGCTTTAATAGAGATGCACCAATCGACCAGCCAGGGACCAGAATCAGCTGATTTCCAGCATTCTCCACCCTAACCAGTGAATGGCCTGAATGGCCTTCCATATGTCCAAATATAAGCCAATCCATTCCATGCATGCGCAACAGGTATACAACGGCACAGGCAAATAGTCACACTCACTCACAGCCTCATTCTAACATGTCAATAGCGTGGAAGCTCCTCACTGTGACTGAAGACACAAAGTTCTCCAAATCGCAGGGGCACCACCATGAAAACGTTCATAACATCAGCCCTAATCAGACACACTCACAGCTGAACATGGGCATTTTAAAGAAGCTAACAAAGGGAAAGTTGCTAAAGCTAAAGCTATGTAGAGCTCAGAGCCAGCCACAAGCCAGCAGCCTCGGTATGAGCAAAGGCTCAAAGCAGTTTGAAGGAAAATTATGGAGTATGTATGTAAGTAACTGACATTTGATAATTGACATTATATGAATTTCCCTCTGTGATCAATAAAGTTATTCTTATTCGTTTTGTTATATAAATCTGTTGCACCTACTTTTGTTTGGTAAGGTCAAATATGTCAGGTGAAGGTGTGTGTACAGCAACTCGTTTACATTTATTTGCATCTCTCTCCAGTAGCAGAGCACTTTATTTTCAGTTGTGTAAATTACAAAAGATACTGCAACTTATTGCAGTTTGAGGAAAACTGTAATAGTAATGATCCTCAAATGAAACCTATTGTGCTCATTTCCAACTACACATTTTTATTTATGGACTTTGCAGTAGCCTTTCATGATTAACAATTCAAAATAATCCTTATTTATTTTATACTGTGCTTTGGTGCAGTCCCTCGGCAGGTGAGTGGGGTTAAAAGCGTCCTGCTGGTGCCAATTCTGGCTGGATGAGAATATCAGCAGCAGCAGTCTTATTGCTACACTGTTCTTGGTCACACAAATACTGGAAACTGCCATCACATATCCACAACAAGTCTTAACACCAAATAACTGAAATAATCATGACAATACAACATCTGGGACTCTCAACCTTTTGGTTTTAGAACTGACGAAGCCTTTTGGATGAAAGGTGAAACGTCTTCAAACAACTTAAAGAAGTCCAGTTGCCTTCTTTCAAACCCTTAGACTATAACCTTTATATTGTAAGGTAAAGACCCTACAACCCCAATAATCTGATGACCACATATGAGCAAGCAGTTAGCAACAGTGGGAAGGAAAAACGCCCTCTTATTGGCCAGGAGTAAAGAGAAGTG
>VUQS01009747.1:5296-17964 GCA_015108495.1 Heterochromis multidens
CAGGTTATGTAAAATCAAATAAAAAAAAAAAAAAAAGAGAGAGAGTTATATGCTTAAAGTTCTAACATGACACGTCACCTCTTTCCAATGTCTCCAGACTATCTGGCAAAGCATGGCCGTCTCAGTGAGCTAGAGGCCAGGAGGAAGTTTTGGCAGATCCTGTCAGCGGTTGAGTACTGTCACAACCGGAACATCGTCCACAGAGACCTGAAGGCTGAGAATCTGCTGCTGGATGGCCATATGAACATCAAGATTGCAGGTAACTCATTGCACAGGGGACCCATAAACTCACTAGATGATAAATGCAGGATGTCCGCATGAGTTTTTGATCTATTGCCTGTCATGATCTCAGCGCTGGTGTAGTTAAAAAATGTCTTGACTACCTGCTTAGGCCATTTCTGCAGTGTTGAGAAGTGGTCGGAGGTTGCTTGCAAGATAGCTGTTGGCTGAAAGATGCCATGACAGACATCTTAAAAGCTTAAAGGCTTGTGCTACTTTTTCAAAACTGATGATCAGAGGAACTTAAAAATGCATCCCTGGTGACTCTGAGGTTGAAGACATTAAAGATGGAGGACAAAGAGAGGAACATACCCAGAGGCAGATATTTGAGGCTAAACTGAAAGTCTGTAGTACAAGCACCAAAGTGTGATTATTAAGCATCTGGCGTTTACAGCTAGCTTGTGGGAATGTCATCCTGCTGCTGTGTCCCAGAGTGGAGAAGGTGAAGGCTGGGGTAGTCGGAGGGACAAGTTCAGGTTTAATGGAGGAGGAGAAAAGGTGGTGGGATGGATTGACTACTTTGGAGACAGAGTAGCGGATAAGAGGATGAAGGAAGAGTGATAAGGAGTGTGCATAGCAGGGTGGCAGGGCTGCAGCTGTGGCCATGCTCTGAAAGAGTCTGAGGTTTATCTGAGGCTTAATTCAGAGCTGATACTGAAATCCATCTAAGGTGAGCTGATCACATGCGAGCGGCTAAAAATACGGGTGTGAAAGGATACCAGACACTGAATATGTGCTAGAGAAGAAAATGGCTTCCTGTCCTCAAAGGACTTCACATCATCAGCTTCAGTTAGTTGAACCAAATCATTGTTTACTGGTGTGATAAATGTACCTTTTCTTTGTTCTGAAACCAGAAAAGGACAAAGTGAACCGAACTACAGAATAACTGATGGAGAAATGAGTGTTTTTGCTGCATCATTACTTGCATCATCCTGTCCACCGTTTCTCAGAAGGGTCCAAGATGATAACCTGGAGATGTTATTACCCCAGCAGTAATTTTCACAAACATGTCTGACTCACAGCTGATTGTCCGCACAGCAGATTAGATTTGAAGCAGGAAAACAATGAACAGAACATTACCTGGCTTGTGATTAGAGAAAATTTCTCTGGGGAGGACATCATCTCCCAGGTACACGCTGTGCTCCTCTTCCCTACAACATGCAACATAAGTTTGGTAAATGGTACATGAAGTTTGGATGAGTAAAGGTGTCAGATTTGAACGGTACATGGGAACGACTCATGTCAGAGAGGTAAAGATTTACTTTTTTGTGCTCATGCTGAAAGTAATGGTCATTTTTTATTGTTAAGTAATCAGATTATTTTCAGATCTTAAAGGAAAATGTGCTAGGGCTTCTGCTATCAGGGTACTATTGATTGAATCATTAGTTTGTCTGTAAAATGTCATGAAAAATTGTGTAAAATGTCCTCAGTTATCTTCAATGGGACTTTCACACTGTGCACTGTAGTTTTCTGTACAAGGACAAGTTATACTGGTGAAATACACTGTGCAGTCACAACATAAACAAAAACAACAATGGTTGTGAGACTGATTTTAAAAAAAAAAAGCAGTTTGAAAAACATAACACTTCATCTTGCTTTTAATAGTATTTATTTCTTTTTATCTTAAATCTTAGTTATTGCTGTGTTATTAAATATTATTTTTGGAAATGGGTCTGCAAGATTAATAAGAAATAATTAAAATGAAAGTGATATTTCTAATAATACATATTAATAATAATGCAGGTGTTTTATTGTTTTAAAATAGATGTATGAAGGTATTTTTACTGACCACACACTCACTGTGAATCAGGAGCCCATTCAGCCTGAGATGCTTAACATACACTCACTGGACACTTCATTAGATACACCTTGCTAGTACCAGGTTGGGCCCACTTTTGCCTTCCAAACTGCCTTAATTCTTCATGGCATAGATTTAAGAAGATACTGGAAACATTCCTCTTGGATTTTGGTCCATATTGACATGATGGCATCACACAATTGCAATCTCCTGTTCCACCACATCACAAAGATGCTCTGTTGGATTGAGATCTGGTGACTGTGGAGCCTGTTGGAGTAAACCATTACACCACCACCTCCAGCCTGAATGGTTTATACAAGGCAGGAAGGATGCATGTCCATGTCTACGTGCCTAAATGCACTGAGGTGCTGCCATGTGATTGGCTGATTAGATATTTGCATTAATGAGAAGTTGAACAGGTGTTTGGTATTTTTGCTTGATGAATAATTAAACAGTTAATTAATTCTTAACATAATTAATTTTCTATTTGTCGACGGAATTAGTTTTGGCACTGCTCTGAATGTGTATATCCAGACAAAGTGCCTATGATTCTGGGTTTTTCGCTGCAGTCCAGTGATGGCTCCCTGGTTTCTAAAGGCCACCTCTGGTCAGTCTGTATGAACCTTAACAGGCGGTCACTCAAAGAAAGGTCATTCTCCTGGTGGCTGCAGAGGAGAGAGGAACAGTAGCAGCGGGGAGTGCCCTTAATGTTTTCACTTCAAACAGCCTCTTTACATTCGAGTTGACAGATTGAAGGCAATGGAAAGAGAGGAGGAGGAATAACAAAAACAAAAGCAGGCTGCTGATCAGAGGCAGAGAGAACGCCGCCATTCTGGTTAAGCAGGGAAATGCATGCATACAGAGCAGTATATATGTCTTGTTTTTGAGCTTTGTTCCCTTTACGCTTTTTAATCACATTATCCACTATATGTTATCATATCACTAGAATGTTTTTAGTAGCTATTTACAGCTTCATTATTTGAAGTTTTCATGTTGAAACTATCCAGAGTGATGTTGCTAGAAGTGCACCAAACCCTAAAGGTGTTTCATGGTTGATTTGAATGATGCAGACAGACAGTATAAACAGATCATTCTCCAGATCAGAGTCACCTTTCAGAGAAGGTGATTCTAAATGCTTTTTAAAAGAATCTGTGTAATTAATATTGAATATTAAATTAATAACAATGTAAAAAAATAAATAAATCTAATATTTGCTTAATTGATAATACAATAGGTGATGATCAGGCTTCTCTAACAGTGCATTGATAGCAGCCCAAAGGATCATATTAGTTTTTTCCAGCTGAGCTCAAGCTGAGAGTTAGAAGACCACCACATTTTACAAATGTTTATCAAGTTCTTACATATCACATGTTGCATAGAAACCTTTAAGTTGCGTCATACTTCATTAGACAGAGATGCTAAAGTTTAAGAATGGGAGGAAAGGCACGAGTAAAAGGGGAAAAAAAATGTTGCAGGTGAAAGAAGCAACAAGAAGGTACAAGAATCCAGTTCAGTTTATGGAAGACCTGAACTAGAAGAAAAAGGAAAATAAAGAAAAGCAGCTGCAGCCACAACTTTACTGATGCTCATACTGCTTAATTACAAGTGTGCCATCCTCTTACAGCACCACCATACACTTCTCATTTTTACACTTGCAATGTTATAAACCTTTATGTGTTCCAGCGTGACATGTTTCAGCTAATATTATGCTAATGTTGCTGTGCGCGACACACGCGCTCTCGCACCCCGCCCTTTCTGTAGAGCTGGGACTGCTGTTAGTAGCCCGCAGCATGCTGGAGTGTTTGACGTCAACCAGTCTGCTCAGTATTCAGCTCCATGAAATGGGTCACAGCTTCTGACGATAAACCAGCTGCACTGCTCCGCTCAGCTCTGCCTGCATCTCACATCTCACCTTCGCAGCAGCATCAGACAGTAAACATACTTGTAATAAACCCACAGTGTCACGCTGCTTTAGCTCCCATTTTATTCCAGCCACACCTGCTGCTACCTGCATTGCAGTAATTAATCGTTTTCACTACACGAGCTCACATACACAGTTAGATCTACACTGTTCAGTTCAGTTGGAGTTTACACTGTGCTAATTGTTTAAACTTGATTCCTACAGGTATTTAAGCTATAATCTCCTCCAGCTTTTCTTCTGTGTGTAGTCAAAAAACATCCTACAGCCTGGATTCTTTATAGTCTTCATTATTTTTCAGCTTTTTGCCTTTGAGAGGGAGAGAGAGTGACAATGCCATGCAGCAAAGTTTGCTGTACAAATGGCCATCCATTTTATGATGTACCTCTTGACTATCAGACCTCTAGACGCCCACACACCTTTAGTTTTAACACTAAAACAATTCGTCGCTGTACAGAAAAAAGTAAAACTCCTAATAATTTACTTATTGTTGTGTTTCTAGCTTTCTAAATCTGACTACTTAGTCATACTGATTCAAACTACTAAAACTAGGTCTGTCCACCTTATTTATGAGAGTTTGCTCAAAGATCCCCAGTTCGAGATCAAGAGGAGATACAAACCCAGCGTCAGGAGGTCACGAGTTAGTGTACTCCTAGTGCTGGTCCCAAGCCCGGGAGGGTTTTCAAGAAGGGTATAAAATCTGTGCCAAATCAAATATGCAGATTCATCCACTGTGGCGACCCTTTGGGAAATAAGGGAGCAGCTGAAAGTAACTCTCACCTATTAAAGTTAGAAATGGATACTTGGTTTGGTCTGGTTTTGGTTTTGTGAACAAAACAACATAACATAACTTTTGAGGAAATTGTGTTTTCACAATTCTCTGAACACAATGAGTTTATACATAACAAAAATACTAATTTGTTGACAATTAAAAGTTACATAATGGGAGATGTGGTCAGGTTGAATTTGACTTACTTTTTTCTATAGATTATTTTACCTGAACTGCAAAGGATCATGTTGAAGAAAAGGGGTCTGCGTCTCTTGCTCTCACACGCTGCTCATTGTGTTGTTTGTGTCTTTGCATGTGTGTGTGAACCCACATCACCTCCAGCCCCATTATGTAAGCCAGATTTTTTTTTTTTTTTTTTATATCTCTTATTTATTTGTTTTGCAATACATTTTTGGTGTTTATGTAACTGTTTCGAATTATGGAAAAACGGCGGGGGTGGAGGGCTAAGTGAGTGTGATCATCTGCCCCTGTTGCTGTCAGCCTCTCTGACGCCTTCCCATTGATAATGAACTGACTAAGCATGAAATTATTTATCTATTGTTGTTTTTCTTTCTTTTTTTTGATACAGCAAAGAGTATTAAAAATTACAGCCAGTCTCCAAGTTGAGAAAAAGATCAAATTCTCATGACTAAGAAGCTATTTTTTATTTGTATAAACCAAATGAGAACAAATGGATCTTTTACTGGAGAAGACTTGAGGGACGAGAAGAAGAAAACAGGTGAAAGTCATTTTGACTCATAAGAGAATAGGTTGGCAGAGTGATTGCAGGCACGCATGTTGGCTCAGTGTGATTTGGCCAATTATGCTGCAGCGCTTAGTTGGATTTTAATGAAAGGCAGACGTGAACTTCCCATCATTTTGTGTCTATTTGTGCACATTCTTTGTCTTTTTCTTCTGAAGATTAAAATCTGAGTTTTAGTCATTCTAGAGGCAACCAATCAGAGAGCAGCACTGATTACCTCATCTAAGTCTCCAGGGGAGGTTACCTCATACAAAGGTCCATTTCGTAAATGTACAAATATGTGGATCACATATTGTGTTATACTAAAATTGCATGAAGACACAAAACTGTCTTCATGCTGAAATGGGTTAACTAGTTACAAATTACCCATTTCAACATATCACAGCCATACTGTGTATAGTCACAAAGTGCCTAGACTCTTCCCTTTCTTGCAGTCACAGGGCAGAAACTACTGGACAACAGCAGGATTTCTGTGGGCCATTACCAAATCTACAAACCTAAATGTCTGAAATGATCTTTCATCTACTTACCTCCCTGATGTTTTCCCTTCTGCAGATTTTGGATTTGGCAACTTTTTCCAGCCCGGGAAGCCTCTGGCCACATGGTGCGGCAGCCCGCCCTATGCTGCTCCAGAGGTCTTTGAGGGACAACAGTATGAAGGCCCACAGTTGGATATCTGGGTAAAAAGACTGATGGCATAAATCAGACAACTCTTAACACTTTCTTTTTAATAATTCCCTAAAACAGCATACTCATGGACTAAATTTACTTTACTTTTACTCAGGTCTATCATTTAGTTCCTTTTTAAGCACCGTTTGCTTTAGTAAGCCACATGAAATCATCTGATGCAACTCACTTCTGAAAATGTCATGTATTTATATATCAGTGAGAAAAAGTTTTAGTATAGGGTCAGCACGTTTGGTTCCTGTCATGTCGTTCTGCGGTTAAGTGGAATGTGATTTCCTGGCCACAGTTTGTAGCTCATATATATCGCAATCATTTACCATAACTTTGTGTGTAAGTTTCAGAGTGGGCCCATGCTTTAGCGGCACGTGTGTCTGAGTCGTTTACATTCATATACCTCAGATTGATTAATCTACTGGTTATTTCTCACGCCTACCCTGACCTTGTTTTCTCATGTGTGCATCTTTTCATGTTTCCAGAGTATGGGGGTGGTGCTTTACGTGCTGGTGTGTGGTGCATTGCCCTTTGACGGGCCCACTCTGCCTGTGCTCCGGCAGAGAGTCCTAGAGGGAAGGTTTCGCATCCCCTACTTCATGACTGAAGGTAAGAGGAGATGCAGATTCGTGCAGTGTATTTGTGAAAGACTTTCTGGTCTTCTATACAACAGTTGGTAGTCAAGTTGAGAAAAAAAAAGTAATTAAAGTTCCTGGTAGGAACACTGACGCACAGACGACTAGATCACGCTTTCCTATTTAGTCACTCCTGCAGCTATAACCAGTCAAGAGGTCAGTCAGCAGTCCATTAATTTGAAGGGGATACAGTATGAAGTACTGCAAAATGTGCCAGTGTGTATGTGCGAGCACGCAGGCTGCAGAGTGAGTCAGTTCAGCTAACTGTCTCAAGCAGCCCTGCTGTTAGCGGCTGGGCTGGCTGGCTGGGTGTAGATTGAGTCCAGAGCTGGAGCTGTTTATGTAACCTGGGGAAGAGCCAGTGAAGCCCTCTAGCAGCTTGCCTGTCTGTCCCTCTGTCTGTTAGTATGTCTGCCTGACTCATACCCTCTGTGAGACAGCTTCCTGTCCGTCTGTGGCCCTGTCTGTTTCTCTTGTCTTGTTTCTCTGTGTCCCATCTGCACGTCTGAAGCAACTTCTCCACAGGGGGGTGTGGTTAGAGAGTCGACCAGTTTTTTTGTTTTTTTGTTTTTTTTCCTTCTTTCTGTTCGGGACCTTGAAACAGTTAAGACATACAGGGAATGTAGGAGTGTAATGTCAGCTCCCTGGCCAGACTGACACTCGAACCCGCCTACCCACCCCCAGTCCAGCCCCTGTTCTGCGGGGAGAACATAGTGTGCTGATTTCTTTATCCAGAAACGGTCTATCTTATTTCCTTCAGTTGCTCACACTGGCCGACACTACAGCGCACAGCACAGGGTTGGACCACACACTAGAATATCTGTTCACTGTAAATGTGCTGTGATGTCATTTTAAGGACTTGTTGGCCTTTATTTTGAATAAGTTTTGAGTATTCTTTGGTCAACAGAAAAAAAATGAGCAATGAAAAAGAGTGTGAAGGAGGGGAGCCTTCAAACTAAGGTCATCCTTTAAATGTTAGGTTTAGATGTCTAACATATTTACGTGTCCTAGCTACCTTTGTGTAGCTGCCTGCCCTTCTTTAGGGCAGAATACCAATGAGCAGAGAAATGTATGTACAGTGCATCCGAAAAGTATTCACACCACTGCACTTGTTCCACATTTTGTCATGTTACAGTCTTATTCCAAAATGGATTAAATAAATTTTTCACCTCAAAATTCTACACACAATACCCCATAATGACAAAGTGAAAAACGTTTGCTTGAATTTCTCCAGTATTGAACGTCCTAATGAGCACAGCCTCCGTCATCCATAAATGGAAGAAGCTTTGAACCACCAGGACTCTTCCTAGAGCTGGCTGCCTGGCCAATCTGAGCAATCAGGGTAGAAGAGCCTTAGTCAGGGAGGTGACCAAGAACCCGATAGTCACCCTGACAGAGCTTCAGCATTGCTCTGTAGAGAGAGGAGAACCTTCCAGAATGACAACCATTTCTGCAGCACTCCACCAATCAGACCTGTATGGTAGAGTGGCCAGACAGAAGCCACTCCTCAGTAAAAGGCACATGACAGCCCACCTGGAGTTTGCCAAAAGGCACCTGAGGGACTCTCAGACCATGAGAAACAAAGTTTTCTGGCCTGATGGAACAAAGATTGAACTCTTTGGCCTGAATGACAAGTCATGTCATGTCATGTCATGTCACGTCATGTCTGGAGGAAACCAGGCACCACTCATCACCTGGCCAATATCATCCCTACAGTGAAGCATGGTGGTGGCACCATCATGCTGTGGGGATGTTTATTGGCAGCAGTAACTGGGAGACTAGTCAGGGTTGAGGGAAAGATGAATGCAGCAATGTACAGAGACATCCTTGATGATAACCTGCTCCAGAGCACTCTAGACCTTGGACTAGAGCGAAGGTTCATCTTCCAACAGGACAACAACCCTAAGCACACAGCCAAGATGACAAAGGTGTGGCTTCGGGACCACTCTGTGAATGTCCTTGAGTGGCCCAGCCAGAGCCCAGACTTGAACCTGACTGAACATCTCTGGAGAAATCTGAAAATGGCTGTGCACCGATGATCCCCATCCAACCTGATGGAGCTTGAGAGGTTCTGCAAAGAAGAATTGGAGAAACTGCCCCAAAAAATGTGTGCCAAGCTTGTATCATCATAATCAAAAAGACTTGAGGCTGTAATTGCTGCCAAAGGTGCTTCATCAAAGTATTAAGCAAAGGCTGTGAATACTTGTGTAAATGTTATATTTTCTTTAACCAAAATCACAATCTTTTTTAACCCAGTTGTAGTTAGCTATAACCAAAGAGTATGCATATCAACAGTTCCTAATCCTATGTGACAAATTTGTTGTTCTGTTGTCTGATGTATTTTGTCATTTTGATGAAGAGAAATATCAAGAATTACAAAAGCATTACAATGAACAACAACAGCAATAATAGCAATAATGTATTAATGACCATCTTTAAAAAGCATATTCCATACTGTTTGTGTATTGTGTTGTGCAATGTGTTTACCAAATGGAATCATTTAGAACATTCTCAGCATGCTTTGTTTCATCTTCAAGTAATTTTCTTTTACTCCACCCAGTGTATACCTGCTTCACCTTTAACACCAGTCTTCATTCTTCTCTCACAGAGCGAAGGAGTCTGAGAGGTGAGCTCAACTGGTTAAACATCTTTCTATGGCTTATCCTGTTCTTTGATATACTCTGCTATTTACTTATAATCACTGCACAGAAATAAGAAATAATCAGTGCAATTTCATCTTCATCTTACTTTTGGAGGAATTAATAAACAAAATTTTGAGGAACTTTTTAGAGTAAAAGATAATTTTTAAAAGTGTCACAGGTAGAATTTCAGTTGTTCTATCAGTACTATTTGTAAAGCATAATGTATAATATCAGTGATGCCCAAGAGCAAATGTGCATTTAAAAGGTTATTAGAGGCAGAAAAAATATTGTGGTATTTTTTTATCTTGTTTTTTTAGTTTTCTATTAAATGCAATGTAAAAATGAAACTATGCTATTAACTAAAACATCAGAGAGAAAAGGGAGGAGGGGCTGCAGTTTAAAATTTATGAGGTCATATTTTTTCAGTTTAAAGTTTTGTTGGCATTAAAATTTCCACTTAATTTTTTCCCCATTCCCGTATCAGTTGTTAGATGTATTTGCAATACATAAAATGCTCTCTTTAACATGATAATCACTTCATTTTTCTTTTCCAGTATTATTTACTTTACATCTTCATCTAAAAGACCATTTAAATAATCTGAAGCTCACTTAAGGTGTACAAATGAAAAAGTGAGAACTGAGTTCTCACGATGGGTGGCACAAGAACGTCAGTGCAAGTTCTGCTACTGTCATCTATTGGCATTGGTAAGTGTCTCTGAAAATCTCTGAAAATTCAATTAGTTTTTTTGCTAGAATACATACATTTTAATCTAAAACAAATCTATTATTCTTTAATTTCTTTGGTATGTATGTCAGCACTGGTCTCAGCAACTGTAAGTCTGTTTTATTGTTTTTGTAATATTAATTGCAAATTTATAAATGCAAATTTCCCACTTGTGGGACTAATAAAGGTTTATCTTATCTTATCTTAATTACATGTCTGGTAAAAACACTGAATTAATATTTTTGCTATAAATTTATATTACAGTCCAACACAACACAAGGTAAGGCCAGCCTTTTTAAAAAAAAAAAAAAAATCATTTACAATTTTCTAAGAATATGAATTAGAATAGCACCTTTTAATAAATAGGTGCATTTCCAATTTTTTAATTTTTCCATTAATTAGTTAAGTGTTAATACATGTATTCATTAATTTTTGTACTTGTAGGGCCGGGTTTATCTGAAAACAGGTCAGCATGCAAATTTCAAATGACACTTTAAATGTCTCATACATTCCATGGATGTAATTTCAGTTCTAGATAACTTATCATTATTAATTATTAATCATTTCTGTTACATGTTATTTTCTTCTTCAAGCAATGCCACCACTCATAGCAGTGGTTTCCAGGAAACTTGCCATGCAGTAAATCTACAAGATGCCAGTCAAAGAGTAAGCGTTTTGAAATTAATTTTAGTACAAAATTTTTAATTCTTCCTTAAACCCAATAATATTCAACATCACCACGAAGCATTGTTGATAAATGACTCCCCCTTGTGCTCAGTTGCTGTCCTATCACCTGGTCTCTGTGTTCTTAGATATCTGCTGCAGTGGACACACTGGCAGGGGAGCTATCCTGCAAAAGGAGTAAAAATGCAAGCTTAACAGAAGACAAGTCGAGGAAGGTGGAACAAAACCTCAGACAGATTGTAGAGTCGACTTTAAAAGTGTTCTTTGACCTGGTAAATGAGCTAATTTGCCTTACTTCATTGTAGTGTACAGTAGGTGTGAAAATATTAACCAGCAATCAAGCTGGCTTTTATTGACGGTAAATTTGTTTTGTAACAGAACACCAATGAGTCTGGATTTGATGTTCTGGATATATTTGGAGTCTTGGGCAGCCTACGTTTGGGTAACAACAGTGACCCAAAATTCATCAGACTGTGGTTCTCTGTGAAGATGGCTCCTCTTTTGCCTTATGTCAATGAAAACTTCCTAATCCAACTAAGCAACGAGAACTTCAGCTGTAGTTCGTTCCAAGAGCTGTAAGTGAATGAACTCCATTTTACCGATGAATGCTAGTGACTGCTGTTAACTGCTTTTGTCATTAAAAACATAAATAATTTCAAGTGAATTTGCTCAGATGGTATAACTTCGCATAGGGTCCACTGACATCACTATTGGGTCTGGGTAGAGGTTAAAAAAAGCCAAAATAATGTGGAGATCACAATGGAGGAGGTGAGTAAAAGAGAGAGGTGGGGATGGGGGTATTTGTAGTCTGTAGTTAATGCTGATTAGCAGCCAACACACTGTATATGCAATATGAAAGGAAAGAAAAACAGGTGTAAACTGATAATTACAGTTATACAGTTAGTGTGTGTGTATATATATATACACAATATCCAAGAGTGGGGCCCATGCCACAGACTGAGAACAAGTGATCTAACATAAAAGTTGCTGTTAATTACACAGCCTGAACTGCACCTATCCAAAAAAGTGCATTATGGTAAACTATACAACAAAACTGCGAAGTAACCACGATAGACTTAAGAAATCTACACAAACATTCCTAATATTTTCAGACCACTTGAAAAGCAAAGGATTATGGGGGGGATGTTACAGTTTAAGTGTGTTGAGGACTTACATGTTGAAAGCCTTCTCTCAAATTTAGCATCCAGGCATTTGGCAGCCAAAGGGCATCCATGGACAGAGACAGACAGCAGGCAGTCTTCACTCATTTCATCAAACCATTCCTGTCCAAAAATGACTCATCAGGTAAAAGCAGGCACTCAAGCTCACTTTGGTATTTCCTTGATAACATGTGGTTCATTACCCTGCCAATGTCTTTGTTTCTTTTTGTGCAGATCCTGGCTGTGTCTCATCTAGCACAGGGAGCCAAGACTGGCTACAGGCAAACCTTGGCGAGTTCTTGAATTTTGCAACCCTGCATGATTTGCAAGCCCTCAATTCCAATTTGTCCACTGTGAGTGCCAATTGCAGTTGAATTTCTTGGTGCAAACTGAAATCGTTTATCCACAGTGTTGGCATTACTGCCATTTGACATTATGTTGATTCCATTTTGTAGGCTGGATTGTTGTCAGTGCTCAATCCATCTCAGGTGGCACAGCTAATACTGAGCTCGGTACCCTCAAATGACACAGATTTAATTGATCGTGTGTTTGAGCGACTGGAACAGGGCAACGCTCTGCAAAATGTGGATGAATTCCTGACACAGCTGACAGCCGATG